>VZTI01005982.1:1001314-1059199 GCA_013397865.1 Struthidea cinerea
TTTTTCTTTTTTTTGGTATGAATTCCAAGTAGTTGTCTTGTTTTACTGCAATATGCTTATTATTACTTAATAAGTAGTGTGGAAGGGGAAAGATGCTGCACACTCAGCAAATGAAATACAGTGGGAACACTTTTAAATATAGGCCACCTGGAAGTTCAAGGCAGCACATATGTAATACACAGAGGACTCCAGCTATTGTGTAGTAAAGGTGAAGAGATTGTGACTTATTTCTCCCTATATTTATACTATTCACTGAATTTCATGTAGCATGTGTGAGAAATAACCAGGACATACCTTATTACTGATCGCATATGAACTTGCTCTCTGATTTCAGGATATGTAAATCCTAGTCCTGTTGAGCTGAAACATCTGTTTGATATTTCTGATTACAAGCTCAGCTTCATCTCACTTCTGAAGAAAGGGTTACTTTTGATTCATGCTCTAGACTGGGACTTAGAAAATTAGAGGTTAAATGTTTTTGTTGCGTTCCAGACAAGCTGTGTAAACTTGAGAAAATAATTTATACCCCTCTGTTCCTAAAGCATATGATTTGTAAAAGTGTGGAAAGCCCAGTATTTTCATAGCTGACAAAGCCATTACCAGAAGGGGCTCAAATACCCTGGTGATAGACACTGTGGAAAAAAGGATTTGTAACTTAGGATCCTTCAGAACACTAAAATATCCTGGACAAAGTGAAATAAAACATTTCAAAGACAATTGTTCAGTCTTTGAAACAGAAAAGTTACCTCGTACCATTTTATCCTGGACCATATGTATCCAACTGTGTATAACTGAATCTTTTCCAGTTCCATGTGGACCCAAACCACTGTGTACAAATGGGATTAAATAAACAACTAATATGTATACATAGCCTCTTTTTTTTTTTTTTTTTTTAATCTCCAGGGGTATTTTGGATGCTATGATTTTATTTTTTTTAGTACAAGATTCTGTTGGGTTTAAATTGTTTAAAGCTGGGTTGTTGGAACAGCTTTCTGTTGCTATCAAGAAGCTGACCAAGATGCCAAATTGGGTATAATCTGTCCTGATCTGAAATTACAGAATATTCACTCCTATAGCACTTTGGAAGAGTGATCTAATATTTTCCCAGAAATTCTAGATTATCAGTGAAAGTTTCAGATCCTTTTAAAAAACTTATTCCCATAAAAATTTTATTCCCAGCAAAAATTATAGGTACTAATTTTTTTAAATTATAGGTACTAATTCTGATTCAACAATGGTCCTATTTTGTATCAACTACTAGATACTTGCTAAGACCATGGGATTTCTTTTAAACCACTTGCCCTTTAGGACATTTTAATATAGAACCCTGGTATATTGCTAAAATAGTGAGGGGAGAAAAGGGGGTTTGGGTAGTCATTGGAAATAGGAGGTAACAACACACAAAAGTGGTTCTCAGAGGAAGAAGGAAGGAAGGAAGGAATATAACACGGACTAGAGGGCCGTTTGAATTGGTTTGTCTTGGAAATCTTGAAATAAAATATTCAAATAAAATATTCAAATAAATCAAAATAAAATCTTCAAATAAAACTTGAAGAAGTTACGGGGCAGTTTCCACACTTATGGAGTATATTGCACTTAACATTTGTCAAAGCTGTACTCCTGTTCTGAGCCAGAATTTATGCTAATGAAGAATAATTGTCTCTTCAATCATGTTTTCCTCTCTAGCTTCATCTTACATGCTTTCTTTTTCAACTAAAGATAATTCAAAGTTCACACAGCTCTTTTCTGGGAATCATTGTGGACAAAACGTGATGAAATAGAATGCTGAGTTTGTTTTATCATTCCAAAGAAACCACTTTTAAGATCTCAGTGACACTAAAATATTAGAATAAAATGAAATGGACTGCAAAGAGGCACACGGCATATACATATAAGAGGTCAACAGAAAAGAAGCTTGAAAAAATTTATTTAAGGCTATCATTTAATATCCTTAAAGCTTAGCCTTTTTATAACAAAGGTTTTAAGAGGGATATTCACTTCTCAGGCATTTGTAACTGCCAGCCCCTTATGAATTACACATATAATTGGTGATAGAATAATTTGTGAGTAGAAGTAAATTTTTTAGAAAAATAATTTTATCCTTAAATATAAATGGAGTTACTTTAGTCCTAATAAATGGAAAATATGAAGTTATCGAACTTTCACAGTCTTAAAGCTGTTAAGAAAACCATCCCTTAGACAACAAGTTTTCCATATATAAACCTTTGGCAACACTAAACTATAGTACAATTATTTCCTGGCATGCAAGGTGACATAGCTTTGTTACACCAAATGTAAATGACAGAATACAGATTTCAGAATCTCTTAATAACTGGCAGTTGATGAAATGAAGATCTTCGTTTATCCCATTTTATTCTGCATTTTTACTGGTATTCTTCCAAAAGGTCTCTGGGGGAAAAAATAAAGAAAAAAAGCAACAGCAATTAGGAAATATTCTAAGTCTCCTAAGATTTATGAAATATGCATGGAACATATTTTTTCTGTTTAAGAGTGAGCAGATGTTAATTCCACAGACCTCTCAATGCCTCTCTCTAATAACAGATTGAAAACAATTATTCCTAAAGGAAAAGCATTTTACTAGTTTCTAAGAGATTCTTTTCCTAAATGGTTTGTTTCAATGCTGAACTACAAAAACAAAAATAGTAACATGCTAATAAAAACTGTATTTTAACTGTACCTTCTAATTTTTTTGAGACAATATTTGTTGTTTCAGATATCCAAAATCAACTAGTGTTTCCAGGGGCTTCAGTAATGCAAAGGGGACATCCAACATTCAAAAAAATCTGGCCACTCACATGTGTCTTGAGTTGGCATTTAATTATTTTTTAAATGCATTGTTAATTTTAACAAACAATTCCCAAGTATTAATCTGTTCACAGAGCTCATTTAGAAAATGCTGCTTTGCCGACAAACAGGCAAGCTAAAGCAGGTTCTTAAACAGTCACCTGTCAGGATCACAGATTATAGCACTGTTCCCTAATGACAAGCTGCATTTTAAGGCAGTGTTTTGTATCACAGTTTTTAAAAAATAATGAATTTGATGTAATTATACCAATAAATATTTCTGATTTTATAATGCCCATGCAAAGCAAAGTTTTATTTTTTGATAATTTAATCTGACCTTATTTCTGGTAACAGTCAGTGGCAAAACTACTCTCAAGTTAAATAGGAAACTATTAGAGAGGTTTGCCATTGATAAAAAATTCAAATAATATTTGGAACAAGTTCCATTTAGTGTCTGACCCTTCTTCATCTGTCTGTAACAAAGTTTGCAACATAGTACAGATATATCAATAGCTAAGAGAAAAATTGGTGGTATTTTTCCTATGTGTGACAAAACCATTTTAAACACTGGTATTAAGAATAGTATAAAATTCAGGCACCTTTGGGTAACTTTTGTGTTAATTAGCCATTTTAGGAACTCTTTGGCAGCCATGTCATCAAGGACTTTGTTGATATCACTCGTGAAAGTGCCATCTGCATGTCTTCGACCCATTTCTTCAGCCACAAGGGCTTTTTCTGGGAAACTTCAAAGGTAAGAAATTATCAAACTGTGCAGATCTAAATAAACAAACCATTTAAAAGGGCCTTATTATAGGGTTCTAATACACTGCATATTTCCTGCGATTTTAAGGAGTTAAGGATGTTAGGGCTCAGTATAGCACGATGCATGTCAGAACATCTTTTGAGGCATTATTTTCAAAACAAACAACTGTTCCTTCCAGTGAGCCTAAACTCCTCTCCAGCAGTTTTGAAAAAGCCATACATGCAAAAATATATCTCAGTCTGTAATGTCTATACCATGTAGACTAGGCATCAGTACATTTACTAAGAATTGTTATTTAGGAAATACCACTACTAAAACATTACAGTCAAATTTGCATACCTTTTTTCTGTTTTATTTGGACTTAAGGCCTAGTTATTTCCCTAAAATTACATTGCGTAAGAATTTAGATATCAAGAGCAGCAAATTGTTTTTTTTTGCAGGGGGGTGGTTGAAATAGCTCACTTAAAGCACCTGTATAAAACCTATGTGCTTGTTTGATGTGAAAACATAGAATGTAGCATTTTATACTTGGAATCAGATCCTGATTCTTGTTCTATTCTTTTTTGACTGCTGGAAAACTAGTATGTCAAAGCCAGAGTTTGATTTAGAAAACTTTCCTCTCTTGTTTCATCCCACCAAATATAGGAAGATTTTAATGGGTTTCAGTAAGGTGGGCTGATGCTGAAGCACCCTGGGCCCTGGATCCAATGACAGGCAGACTGGTTGATTTCAAAGAAGGCTATATACAAATAGTACTAAATATTGGAAAGCAGAAGAGTTGTCTACAATTAATTGCCCATCTAGGTTTCTAAGTTCAGTTGAGGTTGTATTTCTCTCAAATGGATACAGAAATACCCTATTTCTGCTGATGAAAATAAAACATGACAGAAAAACAAGTGGAAGTCTGAACATAACTGGGAAGGGGAACCAGCTTTTCCCTTCTCTATGTAGCTAACCTAATTTATTTAACTCTGTTTTCTTCAGGAAATTGTCAATATTTACAAAACTTAGTTTTACCTATTTAGTCTTCCTTAACTACAACACACAATCTTGTCTTACAGATTGTATTTTATTATTATTATTTATTATTATTATTATTATTATGTAATGCGAGAGACTTACATAGTACTTTACAGCTGGTAGAATATATAATCAGAGGATGAACTGAAATCCCTGCCCCAAAGAGCTTACAGTCTAAAGGCACAAATAAGTACAGAGCAGTTAAAAGGTGGGGAGTGGCAGCTGCATGGTGTAGCTCCTCACCATGCAGAGCTGGAAATAGATGAGCAGAAGGTGCCTGCAGGAGACTGAAGGTAATGCCATTCTAAGTGTAAGACCATCATGACAAAAGACGTAAAGTCATGAGGGAGTACATTAAGTGAATAGGATAGAGAAATCTGCAATGAGTACATGGAGAACAAGATAGAAATGAAAGAAGTCATAGGTAGGTGAAGTCATTAGTGGAGCATTGTGTCCAGGGAACTGTGAACCATAGCAAAAGAATTAGAGGCATCTTAAAAAGGAAGATAAGTTATAGTCTTAGCAAATGATAGTTGTTATGATGGCAGCAGCTTGGGGAGACTCTGAGAAGCATGGGAAGAGGAAAAGAAGTTATTAGTTACTGCTGGGAATGATCATCAGCACATGGAGTACAGCTGATAACTGATAATGATAACATTGGAAAAATTTAATCTTGGAAATACTGCAGAGGAAAAGATTGACTTCAAAAGGTGAAAAAAAAAGAAGGCAATTTAAGATGACACTGACTTGAATAATCTCAATGATAGTTAAAGAGGCTGTAAGCAATGTTACGTAAAGGGGGAAAGGTGGTAGTTAGAGGAGGAAGGTCTGGTTTAGTTTTAAATTTGTTGACCTTAAATAAAACTTGACCTTTTAGAATGTAACAGCATATTGAACAGGTTTCAATCTGTATTTGAACTTAATAATGTAAAGTAGTAGTCTATCACCCACAGAATATCTTCTAATACGAAAGAAAAACATGAAGTACAGCAAGAATGATCAAAAACACATCAAAGTTTCATCAGACATGATTTCTAACCCCAAAGACGAGGCATAATATAATAATAGGAATGGATGGATTCTTACTCTCTTCTTCCTCGTCCATTCACTAACCAAGCGATGAACTCTTTGGCAGCTTGACCTTCCAAATAAGAGGTGATATCACTGGTGTAGGTGCCTTCAGCATGTCTTTCAAATTCAGCATGACGCTTGGAGATTGCATTGCTGAAAGAAGAGCAATACTGTAGGAGCAGACTGCATAAGAATTTAACTTTTTAACAAACTTTATTGATTTAAATTTCCCACTTGCTAGACTAGCATTTCTATGAGAGAGGGGTTCTTTTTGCTGCTCAAATTGGTCTTGATATTTTTTTTCTTGATAAATTTCGGTTCCAAAGGTATTGCCTGTACTATGCAATACAGTTTTGTGCAGAGATTCCCGAACTGGTTCTGAACAACTCAGTTCAGGTGCGGAAAGCAATTACAGCTGTATTGGAATGGTCTTCTGCTAGACTAATTAGCTATGAGAAAGAGGCTGTATTGTATTGTACAGACATGCTTTTTGGTACCCTGTTAGATGTTCCTCTTATCTTCACTTTCATTTTTGCTGAGCCAAACTATTCAAACTTAATTCCTTTCAAATTTACATTTTGAGTTGTTTTATGAACACCCTTTTATTCATCACTCTGACGAAGTCATAATCTTGGAAAACTTTCAAGCCTGATCAACTCCATCTTATTAAAGACATTTATCTTCTCCCTACCTACACCTAATTGTGGTTCTTTCTCTGATATAACACAAAATTATGTTACAGTGGCTCTTGGGAAGGCAAACTGCACTGAGAAGTAGACATGTTATGGAATATTTTCCATTAATAAATTCCCTTGCATTTCCGTTTCAGAATTTGCTAATTTCTGCCCAAATCTAGCTCTTTCTATTATATTTTTTCTTCTTGGGATGTCACCATTCCTCCTAATTTAGTACCATCTGCACTTTTCATCAGCAATGCTAACTAGAGTTGTTTGGAGCATTTTTAATGAAATGTTAATTTTTTTGAGATCGGCTGTTTCAACAAAGCAGAAACATTATTACAAATTTGTTATTAATATTGACAGTGTGAACCTAAGGATCTTTGTGATCTGAGCTATCCTTTTTGGATTTTCTGACAAATGAAGGAACAAATACAGGTATTTTAATCTGTTTTGCAAAAACACTTACTCAATTTCTTATTTATTTATTTAAAATTTCCAATCTCTCTAACCCTCTCCCAAAACCACAGTCAAGAAACAGAATTCTGGCCTTCAGCAGGTCTTGTATTCTCCTTTCTGTAATAAGTAGTTTATGTGACACGGGACTGAGTGCTGAGGGCTGAGCAGTGCATCATGTTTAATCAGCTCTCTGCAATTTTTCCTGGCCATCTTCCTTTCACTAATCTTCTCACTGGTTTTTTATTCTTCAACATAAAGTGTTTGGTTTTTTCCTTCAGCCTTTTTCTATACTAAAATTTTCTTTTTATTTTATTCTCTGCTCTCCTTGATTACTTGAAATCTGCTTTCCTGAAACGTATTCTCATCCTGTTGCATTCCTTGCACCTACCGCATATAGCTATAGAACACAGGTGGAGGAATAAAAAACATAGAGACGTATCCTCTTTCCTTGTAAAAAGCTGGTGTGAAATAATGTTCTTGATTGATATTTCTTTGAATGTGATAACATTGTAAAGAATACTAGTTATTTGCTTTCTTGTTTAACTGAAAATAAGCTCAGACTAGCTTTGAATAACAAGTTGTGACAAGTAGAATACCTTGAGAGCTGGTCAGGGACTTTGTCATTTTCTTTGTCCTCCTGTGCTTGTTGGCTGTAGTGAAATTGCACAGTCATTAGATCATTATTACCAATACACTGCAGAGCCTGCATAAGCTTTTATTGGTTATTATCTAAATATTATGGTAAACCCCCATGACTGACAGATGAATATTATATTCATTGTATTTCAGACATATGAATTTAAATTAATACAATGTGTAGAAATTGTTACTTTATACTTTAAAGACTTCCACAGAGATTTAAAAGCATTAACATAATAGATTTTTGGATTCTTTTTGAGCAGGTTTTCCTCTAGAACACAAGGCTGAAATACTTTTATGTGATTCTTGCTCTCAGCTTGGTAGCTTGAGTTTAATCAAAGTATATTTGAAAAAATGCATGCCAATTTATACTGGTGATACTGGTAAATTTTCCAGTGGTCAACAAATCTTCAGCTCCCTTTTCAAAAATGAAAGATCAGGATTAGAGTATCCATAGATAGGAAAGTTTTGTTAAGGCCTAATGGCCCACAATTGTACATTATGTTTACATATCTTATTCATATTGAACTTAATTCATTCACTGAGACAATCTACCCCAAAGAGGCTGAGACAGTTTTTTAGGTGGCATATCAGATACTACACTTTGATTTAACCAAATCATTTTGACTGATTTTGCATATGTTTCTCATTTCTAATAATATATTAATATTCTATTAATGGCTGGACTTAATGATCTTAGAGGTCTTTTCCAACCTAAATGATTCTATGATTGTACATATAAATTTTCCTCAAGTACTTTACTTATTTGAGGATTATGCATGGTCTGGGATGGGAAGCTGATACCAAGAATGTGAATTGGCGAGATTTTTGGCTGTTTCTGTGCATGAAGACCTGTATCAATGTGACCAAAACGCTTACCCATTTCTTTTAGTGCTCATTAACCATTGCACAAAGTCCTGAGCTCGTCTGGTGTCCAGGTACTTGGTGTAGTCACTGGTGAATGTGCCTTGTGAGTGACGTTTCACTTCATTCGGCTGTCTAGATTCATCTATTGGTTCAGAATGGGAGGCTTTGAATGATCTGTGAAAAGTTTAGACCTTGTTAATCAGCAGTGGTTACAGTACAGTCTACAGGTGCATTGATTTTTCTTTTAACAATACTATGTTTTACTCCCACAAAGTGAAAGCAAGTGGCATATTGATCACTAGCTGTCTGGTAAAAGGAATGGTAGATTGCATACTGCACAATTACTCACTCTTCTTGGATAAATAAGGTAGCTATGGTTTTAACACCCCAAATTTCTGTGCTATGCTTTGCAATATTAAAAATGTGTCAATTTTAGTGGTAGACTAAGCACTGAGTAAAGCTATCTTTAAATCATAGTCTGTTTGGCTTCAAAGTGTAAGAAAACAAAGTTCAGGCCAAGTATTTGTAAAAGTTTGGTCTGAAGAATTTACCTTGATTTCTCCTCTGTATCCTGAAGAGGATTTTGCCAGCTGCCTTGAACTATCATTAAAAGGAGACCAGCAACAAAATAAATGCTTTTCATTTTCATTGCCTGTCAAAACAGAAATAAGGCAACAAAGAAAAATGTTATACCGTTTACATACGTCTGAGTCAATTACATCGAAAAGAGACATTCTTAATGCTGATCTAAACCTGACGATATATATAAAAAGCCTGCTAGGATGTCCAGCGGGTAACATTTTAGGGCCTTAGGTAGGCATTCAAAAGATGTAGTCTCTGTTCCAGTCTTTAGGCTCTAGTCTGCATTTTAGAATGCAAGGAGAGCTGAGAGCAACTGCATCCTCACTTTCTTTTGCAATGTGAGGATTGTTCTCTCCTTTTCTCTGTGTTCAGCTGATGGCAAGCACTAGATCTGTAATGCTGTTCTATTGCAAAACTGGGGGTAGTGATGTGACTGCGATTTATTCCCCAGCTCATTCACTAGAGAAAAAACAAAGCAAATCTTTGTCAAGAATACTGTCACATTAGCAGCTCCCCATTCTTTCTTTCTCACAGAAGTTGCAATGGGTTCACATCAGCAAAATGTTACTGGAAATAATTTCATCATGTACTTGGGCTGATACTTGTGTATTTGTAAAAGCCCTTCTGCCATCCATGGCATTTTCCTATGGAAGTTTATGGTACAGTCTGAAAACAAAGGGAGATAGGATACATGAGTGCCTTGAAGTAAAGTGGTAGCAAAGTAAGTCTCAGTCAAAAAACATCCTCCCCACTAAATGAAATCTGTGCCATACTCCTGTGGCTCTACTGCAGGAGTTACTTACTGAAGTTCAATGATATATTAAATAAGGCAGTCGGAGTGAAAATACATATATTCTCTATTGTAATGCCTTGTCACAATAGTCTGAATTTAAATATACTATGGGCTGGAGGAAGCCTTAGAAAATTATGAGGGAACGATGTGTAGTGAAGGTGCAGATGACTCTGTTTTGAGATGGAGAGGTGGCTCTGCACTGAGCAATGCAAATGAGGGGGCTATATGAACACCTCTGAAAAGGTAATCTCCTGCATGAAAAATCTTAAGGACTTCTACTCTGCCCCAGTAGTCTGCCCCTTCATAGCAGATTTTTTTTGAAACCTGTTTCTTCCATCTGTTTTAAAATTACTTATACTTGGAGATGCAAAGCTTGACTGTTGGCAGGCATTTTACCAATGGTTAGGAAGAATCTATTGCTACTGGTACTTTGCGAGGCCTGATTTTTAAGAGAATCTCAATGAATAATATGAATATTTTACTAGAATACCTCAGTATCAGTATCAAAATACGTGAGGCAATCAAAATCTTAATCAAATATTGATCAAACCCAGGAAAATAAATATATAATATTTTCTGATGGATTTTACTATTAAGCAATGGAGTCAGTTTCCCTCTCTCCACCAGAAGCCACTGCCAGTGTTGCTCATTTTTTCATCACTGGAGGCTCGTTTCTGCCTTGTGCAATATCCTGGTATATGAGATTTGACTCCTCACTTGAACATACTCTGCTATAGTACCAACAAATACCATAGTGGTCATGTAGTCAGTCTTATTAAAACCCTAACTATAGTACTGAACTCTGTTTTCACTGTTTCATTTGGAGCTGTAATTTGGTGGTGCAACACTGACATCCAATGTTTATCTCAAAGAATGCATTATTTCACATTTCATAGGCTTCTAGCAGTGGAACAAAATCTCTTTTCTCCCTGTTCTTTGGGAAATGACTCTGTTGTGGTCATTTCAAAATGGTTTGATTGACCCCTGTGGTAGATGATGGCTGTAAATGAATTAACCTGGACTTGGACACCAGATAAAGTCTGCCTGTTAACACCACACATAAGTAAATTTGCCCAGCTTAATAGTCCTAGCTTACAGCTGTCTGTAGCTTTATTAAACTGCGATCCAGATTAGCCATAAACTCAAGTCACTGGGGCGGAATGAAATATCCAACACCAAAAGCTTTTCTTTTATACAAAACTTATTAAAAAATAGCTCAAAGTCACTGTAGTCCGTGAAGAGATATTCAGTGATATCAGTTTATCTTGGCTCTAACTCTAATGTCCCAGGCCTATAGAACTTTCAGATGTGAACAGTACCACTAGCCACTTTATTCCTTAGTATTAAGATTAAAGTTAAATGCATATTCAGCTTCTTTCTAAAGTTTTCAGAATCAAAATAGGGAGATTATTAAAAAGAAAGATGTATACATGCAGTTTTTGTAATTTATAACATTTTCAGGTAAGAGAATCCTTATTAATAAAATAAACTTTTTCAAAAACTGTTAACCTTCTGTCAAATATGTTCTTTAAAAAATTTAGAATCAGTTTTGTTTATTCAACATTTGTTTATTCAACATACTTGCTACTGGTACGTCAAGCCAGCAACAGCAGGTCTTGACAAGTTAAACAAGCTACAGTTTTAAAGGAAGAAATTGTAATATTATTCTTGGTAACATAGACATGTTTTATAGAGAAAAAGAGATGAACAGAAAAATAGTATTTTCTTTGTTTATGCTAGCTAATCAATTAATTTCCCAATCAGAAGAAAGGTTTTATTTACTCTAAGTTATTTAGATCACCAGTAGATACTGCTAAAAACCATGGAAACTTATCATCAAGGAGCAGGAAAACTAAAGCTAATCTTACACAGAAAATTTTTATTGCTATGCATATTAGACTAATGAAAATATTTTCATTTCTTTCTGATTGAAAATGAAAAATTTAAGACATCTCAGTTTGAACCACCAGAAATATGTAACAAATATAGCTCTCAAATCTTGATCAGATATTTATTTGAATATTATTTCCTTGACCAAACTGATTTTTCTAGTTTTCTAATATATTCTGCTACAGGTGTCTTTTGTACCTATGTACAATTTTGACTAGCATAATTTCACTGAGTTTTCAAAAAAATCTTTCAAAAGTCACATTTGTATTTATTTCCAGTTTAAAAATGGAAATTATGAAGTTACAGTGGTAAAAAAAGGAAATATTTTCATATGAACATGTATGAATGAATAAAATAGATTTCTCTTGACATGAAACTGTCTGCAAATAGCAATAGTTTCTAGAAATAAATAAACTACTTTTTCAGGTAGGTGTATCTTACATCTAATTTACCTAACATGCCTTGTGGAAAGTTCTGTAAAATACAACAGTTCTAGTCTAAGGAATTCCATAGTAGGATGGAAGACTAAATTAAATTTTATACAATAATCACAATAAGTATTGAAAGGCTTTAATTTTACTTCTGTGCTATAAAATTTTCTTTTCTGATCTTACAGTGATATGAAAATAATAGTTGCTTGAGACAAACTAATCTAAAAGTGAGGCAGTGGAGTGACAGTCTGTAGGGTGACAGTGACAATCTGTCTTGGACAGTTTTAAATTAGTGTCCACATAAACTCACTAAATTTGTTTCCATGCTTCTAATTTAATCCTCCTTGAGTCATATTTAGGCAGTATCTCTAAGTAGTGAATAATTTTAAACTCACATTAATTAAATATCTCTACAGAAGATACTAAAGGAGATAAAAATATAAAAATCAATAATTGTTTATCTCATTTAAATTCTTACTACAATGCTTGTCTTTCATGTTCTCATGGTTATTCTTCCTTCTTTCAATTAATTCTGCAACACAAACTGTTTTCGGATCATTCTTTGTTGAAGTAATCAATACATTAAAAGATTTAAATGATGATGTCATTAACTCCAAATAACAGTGAGTAACTCCAAATAACAGTGAGTATAACTTCAGAAGAAAACACCACTTTGCTGAAAGATCCACACCTCTATTGCAAACTTTGAGCAACACAATGCAGATAATGCACTCGGCTGTCTCAATAAATAACTGGTAGTTCATATAAATCTTACCTTATTATACTTTGAAGTGATACGTGGCAGTTGCAGAAAGAGCTACTCTCTCTTCTGCAACTATGGCAAGCCTTGAGGATCCTGAGCTCTGCCTAGCTGCCTCTTTTGCACAGACATATATATACTGTTCAGCTCTAGTAAGCATTACAGGAGTGCATCATTGCTGACAGTTTCCTTATTCAACTTAAAAAAAAAGTCATCATATTTGCTATTCATTTCATTTGATAATTTTACAAGCAATTTCACACATTCATTCTGCTTACTTTATGACATCAGTGCTAACATGGATTTGCAAAAGGAGTGAGGTAGCAATGTCCAAAGCAGTAAATATCAAACAGAAGGGCATTAACTTGACAAACAATGGGCAAAAGGTGCCTGGGATCAAGGCAGCAATTTCTCCAATTTCTGATTTGCCACATTTAACATTTAGAATGCTGATTCTGTTGACATCAGTAGCATTGTTTTCACTAACCAATTTTAAAACAGGGTTTATAATTTTAATCCATTGTTAAAAATAACCAGCACAACTTCCCCAAAGCCCTTGAATGATTCTTCAAGTAATCTTGTGCCAATATAATCAATATGAAGAGATGTGAAATACTGCAGTGATGGCTACCCACTATGCAACGCCTAGCAGAGGTGAAATTTTAAAAAAATGTTTTGATTAGCCTTAGATGTAAAATTCCCACTTTATAAATACTACTGTAAGAAAATTCATACTCATTTGAGAACTGTATGCCAAACATTCACTATAAATTGAGTTTAACACAGTGGCCTATAGATTTATGCAAGATAAACCCTTTGCTCACATTTCAATTCCCTAAAAGGAAAAAAAATTAAACAAAATAGATTTGAGATTTATACTAGTGCCTCTTCTATGCAACTGTTGTTGTTCAATATTGGAGACACTTTCATAGGTGTGGTGGGGCAGCACTGCCAAAGAAAGCCATGTTCAGCCATCCGGTGACAGCACAGAGACTGAGACAGGTAGGGGAGATAGGCAGGAGGAAGGTTCTGGAATCACAGTAGACACCTCACTGAATGTTAACGACAGCCTGTACTCCAGTCTGGAGTGGCTCACGGTCTGGTTTGTGGCACAAGGCACATATTACAACAAACCTTCTTATTTCCCCTAGCACTGCTCCTCCAAGCCAGCAAAGAATCTGCTTCAGTTAGGTAATTTGCTGCAGACTGACCACAGCCAGATTGGCATAGCCCATAAGATACAGCTGAGGTAGTGTATAAACTTAATAACCATCTTAAGAGTGGCAAACAAAATTTACTGGATCCTTCCTAGAGCTCTATCCTAAATACCTGGCTGTATTTAGTACCACAGTAGGGGTTCAGGGAAACATTAAGTCTCACTACACAGCCCGCATCATCAAATTTAATTTATTTTTGTATAATTTTTCTGTGCTATTGGATCCAACTGCTGAGATTTATGGTTTATTTTTTTTTTCATTTTTAGTCCTCGGGGTGGGTCACCTGGCAGCTCTCGCAGAGGCCACCAGCGCATCCTGCAGTACCCGGGCAATGCAGCAGATGGGGATCAAACGGCCCTTTCTACCGCTTCTGCACCAGGAGGACACGCACACACTTGACATGGATTGCTGCAATCATCTCTCCACAGGCTGTTAAAGATACTTTGGAAGGAGGCAATATGGAATGTGAGACAATATCCTCTCCTCTAGGAAACAGGCAGTTTTTCTCTCTTTGTTTAGCTCAGTTTATTTTCTTGTGTCATATAAAGTTTCTTGTTTACAGTAGGATGATTCCAGGAAAAAAATATGAGACAGAGCACCTCAGTGCACCTGGTTGGGCAGGTTGTTACAGAGCTGTATCATCTAGCAGGTCACCTAGCATCTAGAAGGTCACTGGTTATTTGTTTTTCAAGTGGTACACAGAAAATAAAATGTACAGGAAAGAAGTGAACTGCCATCAAGAAACATGCAACCCTCAGTTGCCACAGCTGAGTCTATACTATATTTGAGGAGCACAGCAAACAACAGTTTGCTAAAAAAACAAAAGCGGAAAACAAACAAAAGCGGAAAATTATATCAAGTGTATGAAACATGCATATGTACTCAGGTTTGTTCCTCTCACATTTTAGAATACACTGGTTAGTTGGCACCACTTGGCAAAAATTAAGAGCAACCTCACTCTTCTCCATGTCATTATTCTCAAATGAGACACTACTTTGAATCAGACTAAGAGACAGAACCTGAAAGTGGCCTGCCTTCAGGAAATTTTCATGTTTCTCATGATTCAGCTGGAGTTGCTGCGTTCACAGTATACGGAGTTTTTCAAAGTTTCCTGCACCATTGTCTGATTAAAATTGTCAAGATTTGAACATTTTAATGAATTAGGAACTTGCTGACTTTTGACAGTAAAAAGTAAAAAAATACTCATCAAATGCTTTCAAAAAAGTGACCTCCCCAAATTCTTCTGTGTATTTCTTCATTACGTATTTATTACTATTGTACTATTGTTTTGGGGTGACTTTGTGATGTTGTATCCCCTATCCTTGCTCTCTTTTTCTCTCAGAGGATATATTACTAAATTTTGGCCAAAGTAGCACAACTATTATCCATTACATGTCTAAAGGGAGGAGGATGTATCTTGGGGTGTGACTACAGGCCCACACCCTTTACTTTCTTATATTATACAGAAAGCATTCTCTCCTAACCGTGTCAGCTGTGAGTTCAGAGGGCTGGGCTCTGCAGCCCCTTTCGTTTTGCTATCTTTGTTACAGGATAATCACCCGAAAGAGCATTCCCCTTCTGAGAATGGGAACCAGTATGTGTAAACACATGCACACATAAAACACCATGTTACATCCATAAATATGTATGGATGTAATGTGTGCCTATGTACATATATAACTCCATGGCTACCCTTTGGGGAGCAAGAATGGCTTTCCAAAAGGGAGGGTCAGTTTATGGTCTCTCAGCCCCTCCACAACATGCAGCTCCATGCTCTCTGCCACGGATGCTGAGCGGCTTGTACCTCAGGAGTGACAGCCATTGTAACTGTGCTGTAGCCCACACTGTCTGCTCACATAAGTTGGAATTGCTCCACTGCAAGTCAATGGAGCTGCATCAATCTGCGCAAGCAGAAGAGCTGGCCAAATATGTACCAGTTATTTTACATTCTGAGAAGACAATGTTCATAATTGAAAGTAATACCAAATGCTCTTAGCAAATACTATGAATTATTCAGATTAAATATAGAGCCTTCAAATGACTCTATAAAATGTTCTAAACAGCTGTGCCTTGTAATTGGAACTGACTGGCAAACTGGAAAGTATTGAATGCAGTCTGAATTGGACTTGATATCTGAGTAAAATGAGTATAACACTAACCATATCCTAGAACCTGGCTGGTTTTCTGCTAAATTTCTCTTCGGCCTTTTCTTTGCAGCTGCAGTAATCCCAAGTGAAGCAAAGCATGTAGCTCCGTGTTCAAAGTATAAGGATTGCAGGTTCTTTCATGTGTTCAGTTCACACAGCACGAATGAGGTAGATGATGAAAACAGGTTTGGAGTGGAATCAGTGGCTGTCTACTATTTATGTACACTTCAGCTCCTAGAATAAAGCAATTTTTACTTTTCAGCTCTAGTTTTAATTTGTAAAAGCTAGAAAGGATTCACAGTGGAAACTGACTTGTAAAGAACTGTATTTGTGGCTATTTATCAAGGGCCTGTCTACTTAATTCAGAACAACTGCATCCTGTCTTCAGAGGCCTGAACACCTTGTTTAGATGACAGGTATTTGAAGACTAATGTTTCATTGTCTGAAGTGGTATGTTTGAGTATCTGAAGTATGAGAGTGTTATTCCAAAGAGAAAAGAACAGAAAGTTCTCAGCATTTTTTGAAAACCAGATCCTCTAAAACATTTGAAAGTGGGAAGCAAAACTTTGAGGATGTTCATTCTTGTCATAAGAGCTTAGCTTAATTCAAATTGTGTCCTCGCATTGGCTCTTACACACCATATTCTATGTTTGCAGTATAGTTATATATACTTTTTATTCACATACTTTTTTAGCTTCAGCTTGATACCTCAGGACAAGCCCTTTCAACTTGAACTATTGAAGATCTGTTACAAAAGAGCCTATCCTGTACCCTCTTTAGGCTCTTCCCTTCGGTTAAAGTGGAATGGGGAAAATAACTGTCTGGTGAATGTTTGGGGTAATGCTTATAACATGGATTGTGTTTGTAAACAAGGCAAAATGGAACATGTTCTCTTTCTAGAGAAGAAAAGGCTTGGGAGAATCTTATCACCATATATAAATAGCTGAAGGGATGGTCCAAAAAAGACTGAGCCAGCCTCTTTTTAGTGGTGCCCCATGACAGAACAAGAGGCAACTGGCACAAACTGAAACCTAGAATGTTCAGTCCAAGCATAAGGAAGCACTTTTTTACTATGAGGGTGACCAAGCACTGGCAGCAGTGGCCGAGAGAGGTTGTAGAGTGTCCAGAAGGCTTTTAGATATTCAAAAGCCATTGGACAAAGTCCTGGGCTACAGGATGTAGGCAGCCCTGTATGAACAGGGAAGTGGCATAAGTAGATCTTCCAAGTTCCCTTCCAACCCCAACCATTCTGTGATTGTTATAGTGTCGGGGTAGGTTTGCAATGCTCTGCACCATTTCTAGTGATTGACTGTGATGTTACCTGTTATAAGCACAGGCCATCCAGCAATCTGATGTTGGATGTATTTTTAAGAGGATTTTTTTGACACTCAACAGCATCCTAGGACATTTTCTCCCAGGTCATCAAAACACATGGTTGCTCAATCATAAAGCTTTCAGGTTTGACATTATTTCAGCAACTCAGTGTAAATGTCACGCTCTGCTGGAGACATATTCCCATTCTTTGGCAAGAACACTGTGTAAGGCAAAGAAATTAACAACATGAAAAACAATGAAGGAAAAATGATGGCGGTAAACTGCACTTATTTTTAAAAATTATTTTATCCCCACAACTGCTACCTACAAGCCAAAGTAGATGGTGGACAGTTTGGAGGATGTGTACTCTGGTTGCCTTAGGAAACAAACAGACCTCAGAGCAGATTCCTAATGAAATAGCTAATGCACCCCTTGTAAAAGAGGTACCTTCTGTCATTTTATTTGGCAGATTTTCCTGAAATGTCCCTTATTTCAAATACTTCCAAAAGCATCAGACAACAGACCTGTGGGCAGGGTGTGAACAGCACATTGCATCATTTTATTACTTACAGTATCAATGACAGGCCAATCTATCCGCCCAAATTTCCAGAACTTAGAGGATTTTCAAAAGAATAAATAAAATAAAGGTGCAGAAATTGAAAGTGACCTTAATATATTGATATTTATGTCAGATTGATACCATGATTTTTTGGAAATTACTCTAGGTTCTCACTGACATATTCAGGTATCTTAAACCTTTATGCATCTGGGATAAGAGCTTGATTTTTCTCTCTTTCACCACCATGTTACAATGATTTCCCTGGTGTCATATCAATATAACAAATTGAGAGTTAAATCTCAGTATTTCAACTGAATTGTATTCCTTATTTGTAAGATAACCACATTTCTGAAACTACTGTTGTGTGCAGCAAATGCACATAGGACCATGTAATCAACATCTAATTAGGCCCACTTCATGTTAAATTTTCTTAATGTTAACTTTCTTACAGATACAATTTTTTCCTTTAGCCATTATAGCAGTTGAATTTTAATTACATTACCAACAAAAAGCTCATTAACGTCACATAATTGGCAGCGTTTCCAAAAAAACCTGAACTAATTGAGTATTTTCTGAAGAGTTCCCATCAAAGTATAATTTAACCATTACAAACAGCTTGGCAACTACATTTACATAAAGATGTATCTAAGGAATGTTCTCATGTGTGGAAAATCAGATTTGATATTGCCATTAACAAACGAAGGAAGCTGTTACATAGCAAATCACTTCCACATTTTAATTATTTTGGCCAAACCCCATGTTTTTGTCAAGAAAGTCAAATGAAACCCCTTGCTTTTCCACAAAGAAGCAGCAACTGGTCTCTGAGTGAGAGTTTTGAAGCAGCTTGCTTTGTGGGAAGGCAACACAATCTGTTTCAGGTTATTTTGTACTCTGAACAGCTAATAGCAGATAGATAGAGATGAGGTATTGTGTCAGAAAGACCATGGTTCTTATGCAGTAGACTAATTCAGAATTTTTTAAACACCTGACCAAGGAATTGTTTAATCTACAATGGATCTCTTTTATTCTCTTTATTTAATTTCTCTCCAATTATCTTGTTAATATTCTTATATTATGATGGGACTGGTTTAATTACTAATCAAAAGAATACAAGTATTCCAATCATTATTAGCTTCTAGCAATTTAAAAAGACTCCCTAGAATAGTTTCACTAGAAACAAAGCAAAGAAAGCTTGCACAATCCTTTGATCCTTCCCCTCCAGTCTGGGATGAATGACACTGAGATCAACTTGAATGCTGAGGTGATAATTAGAAATTAAAAACAGGTCAATATGGCTCACATACTTTGAATACAGGTAAAAAAGCCACTGATATATAATAGTTATCATGAATGTCCTGCTTTCATGTTTAAACCCGAATACTGAGAGTTTTGCAGAATCAAGGTTTCAAGTAAGAGTTGAATAAAATTTGAACACATCACTCAGTACTCTCAGTAAGTACCCAAACTTCAGTGTTAAATACTGTGTGTTCCTATCCCTGCTTGGATTCTTTAAAAGAAGCTGGAAATAAATTTTGAGAAACTGGTTCTTATTAGGATGCTTGCACTGCTTGCACTGCTTCCTTTATCCTTTCCCATTTTACAGTTCTAGTTAACAAATGCAATCATATTAATCTGACAGTGTGCATTTGCAATGAACCACCTTTCGTGGACTGCAGAATATAAGTTTAAGCAAGTTGGCAATAGATGCACAAGACCTTTTACACTCCGATTTATTTTTTCTGTCAAACAGATATCAAATGTGTCAAAACATTTGTTACCATAACATTTGCTAACATATAATATCAAAAGTGGATGTAAACATCAAGTTAAAAATTTCAAAGTTCCTGTGATCAATTCACCTGAAAGCTATACAACTTGGGCACTGCTGTCATTTCATTCTCCCAGAGATGTCTCAGATGCCTTAGCATGATCTGAGCAGCCTACTTATTCTGACAAAGAAAAACATTGTTTGAGGAAGTGGGTCATATGTGTGTAGAGATGTTTGCTGGAAAGGCCTGGAATTCCATGGTTCTGATCAGTATACCACTGAAAGAAAAAGCAAAAACAAAACATAAACCCCTTAGGTTATGTTTTCAATTCTGCAAGAGTTAAACAATACAAAAAATGTATTTCACTGCCATATATAAGAAAGTGGATGGCTCAAGAAAATAAAGGAACTTGATAACTCTTTAATATATTAATATTCTTGCTGAAAAAAGTTTCTAAGCCTTCTGTTATTTAAGAGTAAGCATTACTGCCTCAGTACTTACAAGCCAGTTGTATCAAGTCAGACAAAAGAGCTCTGAGATGCCATTAGGGATGAAATACCCTTGACCTGCTGCATGGCCTGGGCAATAGGGGTAAGAGTCATTCTTAGGAATAAACAGTGGGCTCTAAGCAACAAAATTTCAGCTAAATGTTGTTTGAATTCTATTCAGAACATCCTGCATTACACCAGGGCCATGAACCTTGTGAATGGTGTACTGGAAATAAAACACACATACAAAATATGCTAACAGAAATATCTGCCATTCCACAGTAGCTGAACCAGAATGACTACAACTGCATACAGTATTCCAGATACTTACAAAATAACCCAGATTTGCTAAATATCAGCAAAGGAGGCAGAAAATGTGTAATACACAAAAGGGCCTACAAACCCCTGTGATCCCTTTTTGGGGAGTTCCTGGCCGTGCAAAACCAGACTTGGGCAGAAGGCCAGCATGTTTGATAGCAGGCAAACACTTTGGTTATTAGCCCTGAGAAAAACTGTTTGGAAGCAGAGGTTAGCATATAATTCAGAACTACATTTCCCCTGTTTATTTCTCCTTTATATTCTGCAACCTCTTGCCTATGTGTTTCTCTCTGCCTGGACCTGCTATCCCATATAAGTTTTTCAGAGAACTTTTTTTTGCTGATTCTGGATATACTATTTGGATACCTTACAGCCTTTTTGCTTGTTTCACTTCGTGCCTGTGGCAGGCAAATTCAATTCAAGATAGAGTCTACCACAACCAGTGACAATTTGGCTCCAGAAGCCAGCTCTTTCATCTTCCTCTTTTACTAGGTATCGAAAATACTCTAAGGAGGCTGGATTCTTATTCTTCTCCCTGGCTCATTTTAAAAGCCTCCAAGTTATTATTGACAAGAGGAAAATCCTGCTAGCATCCAAAGGGCAAGGGAAAAAAAAAAAGAGCAGGCAAATCCTTTGGGGAAGAAATTGAGAACTTATTTACAAAGAGTAACAAATGCACTAGCAATTGCCAAATTTTGAAGCATGTTCAGTTGAACAGAGTTGTTGAAAACACTGCCAAATGTCTGATAAGCTTATTGATAAAGTTATGAACCACTTTTCAAAATAAAAAATAGTCTATTATTTACCATTGCTTGAAAATCCACCTGTGCATTAACCAGAGCTTTTGCAATTTGTGCTGAGTTCTGAAAATGTACATTATCTAAAAAAGGAAAAAAGAGATTGTCTGTTGAAACGTGTTAATACCACAAAGCATAAAGTTATAGTGCATTTAGCTGTGTCCACTAATTATCAAGTGATACAGTTGACTTTACTAAGAATGAGTAAGCATCTTATGATAGGTCATATGGAAATCTACCAAAGATCTAAGTCCTGACCCAATCAAAATAGATGCTTAATGTTTTTCAAACAAAGTGATTCTGGCTCTGTGTTTGTTCTGCCATTTGCAAACCTCACCATCTGCTGTTCCATGGATGAGAAGATACTCTACGTTTTGGAAATTCTTTGCTCTTGCCATCACAGTTGAATTCTGTTGAGAGGAAAAAAGAACAGTTCAGCAACTTCAATTTAAACCACTCATTCACAGTGCTGAAAGGCTTTCATTACCTAGTAGAAAAACGATCAAACAGTTGAACTGACATGACAGCAGTGACTTCATATCAATCTAAGATTACAATAGAACCCTTGTATATGGCTGTATATGTATATATATATCAGACTCTACAGAGGGATCTGAACAAGCTGGATCAATGAGCCAAAGCCAGTTGTCTGAGGTTCAACAAGACAAAGTGCCAGGTCCTGCTCTTGGGTCACAACCACCCCATGCAGCACTAGGGGCCATGTGGAAGGGTGGTTGGAAAGCTCTCTGGTGGAAAAGGACCTGTTGGTGTTGACAACAGCTGAACATGAGCCAGTGCATGTCCAGGTGGCCAAGAAGGCCACTGGCATCCTGGCCTGTACCAAAAGTAGTGTGGCCAGCAAGATTAGAGAAGTGATCACCCCATGTACTGGCCACACCTCAAATCCTGCGTTCAGTTTTGGGCCCCTCACTACAAGAAAGACACTGAGGTGCTGGAGTGTGTCCTGAGAAGGGCAACAGAGATGGGGAAGGGTCTGGAGACTGAGTCCTGTGAGGAATGGCTGAGGGTGTTTAGCATGGAGAAAAGGAGGCTCAGGAGGGAGCTTAACATTCTCTACAGCTCCCCGAAATTAGGTTGTAGCCAGCTGGGGGTCAGCCTCTTCTCCCACGCAACAATCAACAAGACCAGAGGAAATGGCCTGAAATTGTGCCAGAGGAGGTTTAGACTGGATATGAGGAAAAATTTCTTCATGGAAAGGGTTGTCAGGCATTGGAACAAGCTTCCCAGGGCAGTGGTTGAATCACCATCTGGGAAGGTATTTAAAAGACATGTAGATGTGGCACTTGGGGACATGGTTTAGTGGCGGACTTGGCTGTGTTAGGTTAATGACGACTTGATCTCAGAAGTCTTTTCTAAACTAAATGATTCTGTGCATCTGTGATCTGTGACTTTGGCTTCAGGACAGGAATACCTACAAATAAGTACTGTTTTTTTCTTACATCATTTGTATGGTGTTATGAAAAGCACTAGCAGGAGAAAGAATATTAATCTGCACCATATTGATGATGTCTGTCCATAAAAGATCCCTGTGCAAGCTTGGCTTGCAGCAGGTAGCTCTCTGTGCTGTCACAAATGTCTCTACACTATCAGAAACAGATTTGATATTTAGTGTCTTTTCTAAGGGCCAATTCATACAAAGAACAGCACTAGTCACATCATTCCCAGAATGCTCTAATTCCTGGCTACACAGACAGCTCTACTAGAGCTGTTTGGAATTGAGCATTTCTGTTCTTTGAGTTGGGATGGAAATATGTACTGAGAACATGATCCAAATCTTTAACAGGAGTCTTTCCACTAAGTTCTTTGAATGTTAATTCAGGCCTCTCTGTATCCTGAGCTGGTGTATGTGCTGCTAGAGGAAACTACAGACTTTCTATCAATGTGAAGAAAAGAATGGCAACCTGTTCCAGGTAGGGGAAGCTGCTCTATCATTTAGTATGCTTATGATCTTATCATCGGAGAGCTAAATTTGCGTGAAGCAGTTTGCATATTACAGCTAACAGTACCAACCAAAACCTTATCTACATCAACATTTTAATCCCTCTCACTTGAGTTCTTTTCTAGGCTGATGGTTTGCACTGGCAGAACAGTCTGACTAGTACAAGTAAGAAAAGAAGGACTTCCATTTAGCATTTTTGGGATTTATAAATACAATCAATTATGTAGATAAGAATTTCACGGCAGTAGCTTAGCTACAGCAGGGCTGTACCATGAGAGCTCGTGGGCCACTTTCTTTCTTCACTGTTCCACTTATTCATGGAAGTGTGATTCAAATTTAAGGCAGATCAGCACAGAAACAGAATTCTCACCTTGTAGTGCTCAAGATTATCGGACTTTATAGGAAGACCCATAAATCGTTCTGTGTAGATCGATGCTGAAATTAAAGAAAAAAAAGCTGTAGGTAAAGAAAGTGCAGATATTTTGTGGCTTCAGTGACACATAGGAAATAAACGATGTGTAACTGTGTCTGTTCTGCTTGGTTTCCCCATAATACACCAAATTTAAACATATTTTAAAAATCAGCTATGAAGGATAATTATTTACTGTTCTCCAAACCATCTTCAAAGAAATAGTGGTTTTATACTCATCTACAGGTTTTGTGGATAAAGGTGATTGATACTGCTTCATGCTGTTAGGTTGAACTCCAGAAGTCAGATGAATAAGGCAATGAGCCAATAAAGGTGCATGGTGGAAAGATGACGCAGACTAATTCTAAATCTTTAAAAAGAGGAGCCGAGGATTTGTATGTGTATAAACAGTAAATATGGATATGCATGTTGTCCTTTTCCTATTGAATGTATGTATGCAGAAACTAGGGGGAACAGGAAAGGATTACAGGCATGAACTGAAAAGGTGGCCCATTGCTGTACAAGTCTCTGTTCAATTCCTTTTTCTAACTATAACAAAGACTAGTAACAGATTTGACAAAATAAATGTGAATAACTGAACAGTATCCATCACCAAGAAATCAGTAGAAACATCTCTCTTTGAGCTGCCTCGGTATTTGTACTTTAACTGGGAGCTGTTACGAAAGTTTATGGAAAACTGACACAGCAGCTGTTACTACCAGAAGAATACTTTCTTTATGACCTTGCCTTGAAAGAGTAAGTGACACATATTGAGCAGTCAAGCTGCAGGATTCCAAGAATTTTATTTATTTAACGGAGCCAGGGCTTTCTGACAAAGAAGAGCTGTCATCTTTTCACTCTCAAAAGTCAGGTGATGGTCATTGTAATCACTAAGGAATTAGGATTGTCTACCTTGTCCAGTTTGATACACTGTATTAGAAAAAAATTGGTAAAAAATAGAAATGAGAATCCTCCCAGGAAAAGCAAATGAATCAATATACTCTTGTTCCGATGGTTTATTATGTATCATTTACATGTGCTACCACTGAGAACTAAAGGTGGGTACTATGTCTCCCAGATCAGCCAAGCAAGGCTTCTGAAGATAATTTATAATAAACTAAATATCATAAAAAATTAAGTACCCTATCTTTTATCAAAAATCCTTTATCATTCCATGAAAACAGAAAATGTGCAATATCTGTTGTCAATACAGTGTCAAACAACCATATTGGGCTTAAGTTTTCAATAAAAAAGACTCTTTCAGAATGGCTGGCATTTCTACAGTATTCTGAGCCAATTTTTCCACTCTCTTCTACCAGTATAGCTACAACAAGTCCACAGAGGTCAGCTGAATTGCATTATAATGACTAAGTGGAAGATTCAGCTTGTCAATTATTGAGGAAGGAAAAACAGATGAATTTAAATAAATTTTAATAAAACAGTCACAGATATAATTCTTTTAACTATACCTTGTCCCTGAATGGAATTTTCCTTTCCATCTTATAACTGTTCAGCTGTTATGAATTCTGACTCAAAATGGAGGGGGGTGGGACAGCTTCTGACAAAGGATTTTGGTCCAGAATCTCATCTGTGCATCTGAAAGAGGGTTGGACAGAATTTAGAAGCTCTAGGGGCCAGTACATCCTCTGACATATTGATACTACTCAGAGACTCAAGGATGTAACATCCTGTAGTTTTGCCCCTAACACAGTTCACCCTAATGTTAGCATGATCTGTTTGCCAAAACTTATGACTCATGACTTCCTTCTGTTTCCTTCCTTCCTTAGTGGAGGTACATTTGCCTGTTTGGATTTTATAGTGTGTTTTCAGTAAGATTCTTTAATTGCCTCCTGAAAATTCAGCTGACGTAAAGGTTGCAATGGTGCAGGTCTAATCTGCTTCAACTTAAAAACTTCATTTGAATTGTAATGCTGGGACAAATTTTTATAACCTGTCTTTTATTAAGGTACTTTCGCAAAATCAGTGCTTTATGCCTGCATTCTGGAAATAATTTTGCGATCATGAGTAAAAATGTCTCAAAAAAATCTCAATGCCAGTGAAAACATGAAGACTATGCTTCCTGTGTCATACAAATATTTTCCCCTTTGTTTGCAAAACACCATAAATACAAGGAATGTCTGCGCTAGCAGTCAGGGAAGGAATCTTTCCCATTTAACCAAAAAATTTTCTCATAACCAAGACTTCTTAGAAAACAACCATATGCTAAGTAAATGTGTTCAAAGTGCTACATTTTACTCATTGAAAACATTCATGCCATGATTTTTTTTTTACACTAGGGTTCCTTTACACCATGCCAAAAGCTTAACAGGTCGGCAAGAATGAGTATGTGCCTGCTTTATTCACACAGGAAGGCCTTGGGAATATACTCCCAGAGTTCTTTCCTCTCAACAGCTTGGAGCCTAATTCCATAAACATAAATAAAATATGTATTGTAACACAACAATACAGGAGGTGTGGCTGAGAAATATTTAAAGAAAGACATATGTAATTAAAAAAATATTATATCAAACACAATAGTCCTTCTCTTTTCCACTGCTTTTGGGAAACAACTTTGCAGTCATCAGAAATACTGACTCCTGACAGAGGTCATCTGTGGTGTCAGAAGTTGAAATGTACTGTGATTCCGTTACTGGCAGATAAATCAGTTCAGCTGTTTCTGAATTCAGTGATAATGTTTTAACAGGATTTTTAGGCAGATCACTCCTTAATAGCAGTTTATTGAGAAGGCTTTATACATTTACTGTCACAGAAATGCATATGGTAGTATCCAGGCAGACCTTCTTTGTGACAAAGTCAGTTCCAAACTGCCAGTTGCAGTCAGTTATTTTAAGCAAGAAAAACATTAAACTTAAGGCCTTAAAAGTTTTAAATCTAGGTAATTTGAATGTCTTTATGTTTCAAATTGCCAATCTCCAGCAATGATTTAATTTAAGAAGTCATTAAATGCTACATCTTGCTTTCCAAGTCAGTATTTTTGACAAGTTTCCATACCGTAATATTCCCAGCTGGAAACAGGAGCCACAGCCATTCCGCATTTAAATACTCCACTGCCAGATCCAAGTGCCAAAGAAGTTACATACCCACCATAGGACTAGGAAGAAATCACAGACAGTTTAAAATTCCTGGTGAAGTATCATTCTGTTTTCTGAATCAAACTCATATAAATTAATGCCAAATTAACTAATTTGCTTTGAATGCATGAAGGACAAAGTAACAAAAGGTTGGGGTTTTTTTGATTTCAAATGGATCTGATGTAATTTCTTGTGAGAGAGATCAGAAAAGTTTATTGAATCATTTCTTTTTTGCTACTTCTTCAATGTTTATCACAGGATACTGCTTTTATTACCACTTGCAATCACAGAGAAATTTAAGTTGGTAGTGTCCTTCACAGTAATCTAATGCAATCTATAGCTCAAAACAGGGCTAACTTCAGATGTAAAGATACCGATCACAATCACATCCATAGTACACATCATCTCTACTCAATCTGCTTCAATAGTGATCCCTATTGGGATACATTTTTTTTCCTAAAACCAAAAAGAAACTTTCCTTCTGGCAACTTGTATTCATTGCCTCTCATCCTTTCCAGGTGCACTTCCAAGAAGAGTTATAAGTTTTTCCTTCCTTTAACAAACTACCGAGATTTTGCTAAAGATTGGCCTATTGAACCAACTCAATCATCAGTACTGATATACTCATCTACTTCAGGATAGAGCAATTCCTCTCAATTGCCTGCCACTGTTCCTTATATTTTCTGGCCTCGTTCCTCAAACTGGGACCCAGAAAGGAAGAATAAGCTCATGACCGTAAGGAGGGTAAAGTAATAAGTAACCCTGGATATAAGACTAGATCAGTGAAACTGAGTGGGGCTAGTTGCTGAGACAGGAAAATAATACAAACAAAAAGCCTTTGGTTTGTCTCTCCACAGGATGTGGAACTGAGGTTGGAAAAACTCATATAAGGTCTTTGCAAAATAATGGGCTTCTGTTTACTTTGGAATGGAGGAAGGGACAAAAATATAGTGTGTCATGAAAAATTCTGAAGATTACATCAATAGCATATGAAAGGGAACTAAGGGAAATAAGCAGAACTATTAAATATTTTTTTTTGTACATAAGTTAAGTTAGTCCATCCTTCCTCTGACATTCCATCTTGAAGTGATAGTGAGGGATATACTGATAGAAACAGTAATTTAATATGATTTTTCCAACTAATTTGATTTGCTCATTTGATCTTTCAAAAAATCAGTCCACAAGCCTAAAAAGTGATTAGGATTGGGCAGGTAAATCTATGCACTGTAACAGGCCAAGAGATAGAGTTCACAACTCAAATTGCTTTAGTGGTTATTTAAGAACTTTTGCCATCTTGAAGAGTTTGGCGAGTCTGAAAGCATGAGTTCATGCACACCTGCCAAGCTGCAGCCTATTAATAAGGAAACACCTTTCAACTCTTTTCAAAGCCTACCAACTAGGAAATGGTATAATAAATTGGAAAAAAATTGGGAAAAAAGACTGATGGCTTTGGCAGTAGTACCTTTATTTTAATATTTTATCCACTACTGGGATACAACGTGTGGAAGCTCTTAGATGGTTCTGGAAACATTGTGGTGAAATAAAATATGATGTGATTTAAAAACAAAAATATTTTATTGTGGCCTTAGATTACCTAATGTCACTTTGGAATTATTCACTTCTAAGTGTCTGTGTCACTTAATTTCACCATACGGTACCCATTTTATTCTGGTGTTACAGTAGTAACTGTACGAAAGTAACTTAAATATTAGTTGGTAGAAGCTTCATGGAAAGATTTTAGGAACTCTGCTCACGTGCTGTCTAAGATCAGAAAATACATCTGGCTATCAAAGGTTCTGGGAGCATTACAAAGCAAAATACATGAAAAAAGCAAAGATGAAAAACAGACTGGCTAATAATTTGGAATGACTCCCATACTGTCCAATTTTTCCACCTCTTTGTGAAGCTGTCAATGTTGTACACCCCTCAGACCCACATTCATCCCTAATGACCTTGCAAAGCCAGCCAAGTACACAGTGATTCAAGATGATGCAGCGGTCACATTTTCTGATGAGATAGTCATAGGACTTTTCTCACTATTTTAATCTCAGATCAGAAAGGACAATACTTGAATTTTGACACCAGGCCAGTAAGTCCCTAAGTTAAAAGTAAGCCAATTAAAATGTCTCAGTTTGGCTTAACTTCAAGTCCAAACAATGTATTAGACATGAGCTTTTCAAAATTCCCTATTGAGCTGCCCAAGATTCCTTTTTGGGGGCTTGCACTGTTGCCATTGCATGTATGTAAGTACCAGCAGGAACCATCCCCTTTGGTAATACTATCACACATGGGCAGAAGAAATTTTATACATATTTAAGACAGAACCAGGAAGACTTAAAAAAAATTCTACTGAAGGATTATTTAAAGATAGATACAAAAACTCCAATCACTTACCCAGCCCCATATTGCTATTCGTTTCTCATCAATAAAGCCCATTTCTATAAATTTTCTGTGGAAAATAAAACCACAGAAATAAATGCATTATTACAAAAAATTGCTAGTACAATAACAAATTAGCAAAAAATAGTTTTTCTTTTACTTTTTTTCCACATACCCCAGCAATTTGAGCAAACTGACAATGAACATATCACGCCTGATTTCTACAAAGCATCAATTATTCAATAAATAGGTGTTGAAAGGGAAAAGGAAGAATTTTTCCTGAAAGAATAAAAAATACTGACATTAATACTTTCATCATAATAATTTTTGTTCCAGTGGATGAGGATCATTTTCATTGCTTTAGTGCCAAACGTGCTGCATTACCATTAACATTCAGACTTTATCGTGCAAGATGCTCAACATAGTGATGTGACAGTGAGTTAATACTTTGATTTCTCAAGAGGAACCGTATCAACTTCTGAGGGGATCAAGGATTCCCAGGAGAAATCAGTTTTGTTTTTTTTTTTATGTGCCTGAAAAGTAAAAAGTTCTTATGACTACTTTAATAAAAAATAAAAATGAAGGAATTATCTACTAATGCTCCAAGTAGGAAATAAGCTTGAAATGTATGAAAGGTATGAACCCTTCTCATGCTCTCAGGAGTCAAGCAGGTCAAAGGGAGTCACAAATATTAGGTCTCCTACAAATATCCTGCATTAGAGTGTGGAGACTGTATTTCTAAAGATGTATTAGCAACAGCAAAGAAAGGAGGATGAGGCAAGAGACCACAAAGGTTTGAGAGTGACAGATAAACAGAATAGGTTCAGATACACATCAGGACACATTGTAGCCTTATCTACTAGGACAAGCCCAAGTGACTTAACACCCAAAATGCGGGATACCATCTGGGTGGGACAGAGTTAGAAAAGCCAAATAATTATTCAGCTTTGTTCTATTACTGTCTTAATCCATGGGGCTCCACCTACAGTAAAAGCCCTTCCAAGAACTTCCCACTAGAGCATAGAACCTCTCTAAAAATCATGCATCTTAAACCATGTGTTAGATCAGGAAGATGGAATGCACTACACTTAACCGAATAAAAATTTAGTCTAGGTGCTGACAGAAAACTGGGAAGTGTGAAATCTGAGGTCATTTTTTCACGGTCTGTCTCAGCAGACTTTGCAACTGCAGAATCAGTTTAGGTTCCCTCTGATATTTTACGTCTGAGTGACAGTCCAGAATAATAAAGAAGCATTCTTGTGGTATTTTGAAGTATGTCACTTCTCTGAAAAGTTTCAAGATAAAAAATAAAATAATAGAATAATAGAAAAACTTGACATGATATAAAGCTATTCTGTTTCATTTATCACTGAAAAGGATAATGGTGTGTTTATAACATTGAGGAGGAAATGAATTATCACAAAGCAGAAAGAGGAAGGAACAGATATCCTCCTTACACACACTTGTCAGTACAGGCAGTGCTCTCAAACAAGCAGAGAAAGCTGTGAAAACCTGAGTTGCTACATCCAATTTCTAGCCAAGATACTCAGTTGAGTCTGGAGGAAATAGAGTATTTACTGTTGCACCTGGAAATCTATCCATACTCTGATGGGCCAAATTCCACACCAAAGGCTAGGCTAAATTCCTGCCTTACAGTCGTCTCTGTGGGGTTGAAACTAGCATGTCTTCAAATGCTTACTTTAGCAGTGCTACTGCATCCGCAAGATTAACAGACAACCTTTCTTTACAATACTCAGCTTTCACTCCCTCCCTAAACATCTGCACAGGGAACTGGTTTCCCTTGGAACACTTTTAAATGTTTTCATGCAAAGGAGCAGCTGTTGGGGAGCACTTATCAGGGGACCTCAGGTACTTTCTGTTGTTCTTAACTATCCTACAACAGCACCGAATGCAAGTTTGTGACTAATTGACCTCTAGAATGCTTGTGTCAGGTTCAGTTTTGCTACAAACTTCTCTTGACCTTTAGCTAATCAGTGAAGCCCATCACTATGGATGTCTGGCTAATCTCTATGGTCATTGAGGTAGGTTTACCCTATAGGAAATAACTTCAGAAAAATGGATAATTGGCTTACCTCACCACTGACAATTGTATTTCCTTAGCCTTAGGATTGAAGCCTCTGATGATTCTCTTGTACAATGCAAGTGGTGAGGTCCAAATGTGCACTTAGTGGTATATGGACTTAATATACCAGACAAAACCTCACTGACATCAAGCAAACACTAATATTTTATTTTTACAAGTGTTTTTGTCTTATATCCTGGAGACCTCAGCTCTTCAGAAGAAAAGCTGAGAATTTAATACTTCTTTCTCATTACTTCTTCTAGGCACGCAAATACAACAGCTATAGAGGGATATAGTCTACTTACTTCACTGCTGTGATTTGGTCCTCAACTTCATAGACTCCAAGTCTTCGATATACTGCATGCAAAATCTTGTCACCTTGATAAGCTGTCCCTCTGCCATCCACCAGAGCAACAATAATTCCCTCTTTGCTTGCAAGATAGGTTATCCAGCTAATGCTAAATGTTTCCTTTACATTCTGACTGCAAGGTCCTCCATACCTGAGGATGAAAATTCACACATTTTCCACTCATACTTTCAAATTTTTAAATGGTTGTTGGAAACTGGACTATAACTATCGGTACTTCTCTCCACATGTATTATGCTACATGACTGTGGTCCAGAGAGCTCAGCAGATAAACAGTTCAGCTACTATTTTCATGTATTTGTGAGATTTAGATATGCTATCTAGAATCCATTTTAATCATTTAGGTCTTATTCCTAAGGCAAATAATTAGTTTCAGCTCAGACTAAGGGGTGCAGTATCAGCTGCTTGTCCTAAGGGGAATCCTTGGAAGAGCCATCCCTCAAAGATTCAATTCTTCGCTCTCTCCAAATTCCTTAGGTGTAACAGCACTTTTTGAGGCTTTTCTGCTTTTCTGCATTTGATTTCCACATGCAGTCAGTAATGCCAAAGAATACAAGACAAAGAAATACAGCTCCTTACACTTTTTGGCTTTCCCCAGACCTCATTTGTTTCAGTAGGGAATATCATGTGCTCTTGGAGCTGCAGGCAGAACACACCGCACATAGCTGAGCAATACAGAGACACTCCTCATGAGAAGGGCCTAATGCTAATTACACATTTGACCTTTAGGACAGGACTCTTCTACTCTAGACTTCAAACATACTTAGCATTCTTGGAACTTTGGATCATCACTGGTTAATAAAAAATTACGTAAAGTTTATTACACCCACTCAGCTCTCCTTTCTGCATCTTTGGTTTTTTTTTACCACTGCAATTTTTATTGCCTGCAATAAACTATGTCAAATGCTCTTAAAAAAGCAAGTCCACATGGCTTAGATTTTTTTCTTCTTAAAATAGGAAGCAGGCTCTTGTAATTTTCATATTATCAGGGCTGAAATTGATACTTTCAGACTGTTGCATGATAAACAGAAGCAGCAACAGAGCTAAGATCTCTGTTCTTATGATTAATCTTACATGATTTTAGCCCTTCTCTTTCTCGGAGAGAGTAATCCTTACCATGCTAAGATTAACATTAAAATCCTTATCAATCTCCAGTGGGTTGAATTTCTATTCCAGAAATATATTGAAAAAAACACGACAAACAACACAGAACTAAGTAGTTTTGCTTTTGCTTCATAAAATGTTGCAAATGTCCCACGTTTTGTTAAATTAGAAAAAATATGTTCTAACAAAACAACAATGTTCAAAGAAAAGAAGTGTTACATACACCTGAATAAGCAGAGGGTACTTCTTGGATCTATCAAACTGTGGAGGTAGAAGCATTTTGTACCACAAAGCTAGAAAAGACAAATTAAAATTAGATTCTTAATGGTTGAAATGATTACTCTAAGCATAATCCAGAGTCTGGTGTAGCAGTATATGAACATGAATCAGCACATAGTACACAACGCACGAACTGTGAATCACAGAACTGATGCAATTAACTGTTTATACTGAGCTGTTGAAGAACAACTTTGAAGAAATAAAGTACCCACATTTACTTTAATTTAGCTATGCATTAAATTATTATTTCACAGAAGTCTAGGTTCCCAGTTTTCCCAGGTGCCTAGAAAAGCATAACTGTTGTAGGATTATCAGATATTAGTTTTGGAAACTTTACACTGATTTATTACCATGGTAAAGTCACTACTGAAAAGAGCAGTGCATGCAAGTCAATATAATGCATAACACATGAACAGCAGTTTACATTTCACATTTTATTACCACCATATTTTATTGTTTTTACACAATATTTAAACTCTTTGCCAATAGTATTAAAGATTTTTTAAAAACTTGCATTGAGAAACAAATGTATTTTAACTACTATTTTACTGAGAGATACCCTGAAGCATAGACAAATTAGCTGTTATTGTACAGGGCAGAACCAGGCCTCTTCTTCCCAATCTGACAAGATAACAACTTTGTTCTACAGAAAGACAGTATTTACTATAAAAAAATTAAGGCAAAATATTAAAATGGTAGGAATAAAAAGTACAATAAAAATGTTTATTTCTTACTTATACCATCCACTTCAAGCTTATTAATTTCTTCTTTTGGCAGTCTGATCTCTTGCAAAGCAGACTGCAATTCCCAATTGTCTTCCAATACTCTGAGCTCTAAGTAAAAGAAATGCCTGAATTATTAACTGATTTATTGTTAATTTCTCTTCAGTAATTAAGATTCCTTTCCTTTGTGTTATTAGAACAGAAAGGAAATCTGTGAATTTTATAAACAGAGTAATGAAATACACTCAGACACTTCTAATTGGGCTTGATCACATAGCTAAATGAAAGAAAAGCACTGGTATTGCAGTGCACAAATACTCGTTAGATTTTTATAGGATGTACATTTTGCAATGCAAATCATTTCACATGTTGCCTCTGAGTGTTAGAGTCCCGCATGTTATGAAGAAACAGCTTTCTCCTGCAGAGCCCTCATCCCAGTTTTGTAAAATGGTGGGAGCTAGAAATGCAAGATTCATCACATTGTGCAAATCAGAGTCCTGTATCTCCTTTCTTGCTTATCAGACCAACATCAGTTTAACCTCTAAGGCCCTTGGGCAGTGTGGTTAAGCACAAAGTCCTCAGGGAATATCCTGTTTCTGGGTAATGCAGGAAATTCAGTTTCTCAAGGGGTTATGGCAAAGCTTCACTTAACCACTGTACGATACATTCCTACACAAAGATACCAGACTTACCATCTAACTGTCCTTAGTACTGCTCACTGAGTAAACATTTTTTTATTTTTTTCTTTTTTTAAGCTAAACAGTACTAACATTTACTGTTTCACTTGCTTTAGACCAAATTTACAGTTACATAATTTTAAAATTACTATTTAAAATTTAGTTAATTAACAGCACAGACTGTAGAACTATATATTATGAGTCCATTTTGTCTTGTTTATTCATGTGTTTTTCCATGAGTAGTGATGGATGAAGAATATTGTACATAATGGAAACCTGTGACTTTTAGCTTTACTTTCAGAATGAAAGAACCTTTTAAAAACTGCAGAAGGTTTTTCTTTTTTCCTTTACCTTTCCCTCCTCCTTGTTTCTGGAAATGTTCAAAAAAGTACAAGAAATATTCTTCTCTCAACATATATTGAGCTAGGTAGTGCTTAGGACATGCCAGAAATATAATACTGGAATTTGTTCTTTCAAAGTACTCTTGACAAGTTTTGCAGATTCAAGTGGGGTTTTTTTATGGTTGAAAGATCATTCTGCCTTTGGATGCTCATGCAAACTCAACTGAACCCTTTTCCATCCTTCTCCTCAAAACTCCTGAAACTTCCCCATTACCACAACTGAATTGTAGGCATCCTGGAAGGAACTTCCAAACTGATCTATGTCAGTTTAACTGTCTCCTACTAAAATTCATGGGTGACATAGTTTCAAAATGCTGCCAACTGCAATGAAAATGGATTTACTAAAAATAGTTTTGCACCACAGAAGAGATTATGAAAGCAAGGAACTTAAGGAAAATTAATTCAAAAAAGGTAATGAAGAAGTCAAAGAGAAGCCTGAATTTGTTTTTATTCCTGAGAATAACAGCACAGCAGAGGAAGGCATGATGAAACTAGTGGTGAAAATCCATTACATGAAACTGTTCTCTCCTGTAGAGAGGTTAAGAAACACATAACTGCAGTTGGACACTTAGTTGCATTTCATGTAATTCGTAGTTCAGTAAGATAGTAGGGGCCCTTTACATAAAAGGTAACAGTGAATCAGGAAAAACAGAGACCTATAACAATGGATTAAATATAAAAAAAAAATAAAAAAATCCATGCATGAACTGTATTTAAACCATTAAATCTATTTAAACCTTTTGCAAAAGAAATACCAGAACACAGTGTTTCTATAGCATAATTGTAATAGACACGTTAACCTTTTCCATTTGCAAAAATTTTTAAGTGGTTATAAAATAAGATGTACCAACTACTGCTGGAGTCTAAATAATATTATGTTGCAATTCACTGAATTCCACATGAATCACCATGGGTTAAGTTAATTTAACAATACTGGGGCATTTGTCTTATGTTTTTGTGTGTCTCTTGGTCAGGGAACACTCAGTTAACAGTGGGTTATCAATGCAGGCTGAGCTGTAAGGACCATTAAAACTACCAGTTTATTTCCACTGATTACTGGGGAATGAAGGGAATGCTAAATAACTGAAGTTTATACAGGACCATGCTAGTTTTCATAACATTTCAGGAACTGAGGGCTTAAAGTTGGACAAGGACTTTTAGGGAAAAAACAAGGGACAGAGAGAAAAGATGCACTGCAGAGCAATTAATATTTTCATAGTTAGAATGTTCCTGCTTGGCTTGGTTGCAAACAGTCTTCACTAACAAGCTACTTAAAGAATAAGGGCTCTGAATGTTTCTTGCTGAAGATCACACTTTATCAATAATTACACCTTGTCTGAAGCAATTATTTGAACTGATCATCTGAAAGAGCTTCTGCTCTTCTCTGACATCTTTACTGATGGCAAGTCATTGATCCAAATTCTAATTAGTACAGCACAATAGGTCAAACTATAAACTCTAAATAGTACACTGTTGTCTTTTGTATAAGGCAGTGTTGCCTCATGAAAAAGAAAGCCTTGTGTTCATCCAAATGTGAAATGGAATAGTCTGGAAATCACAGTAATTTTTTCTACAAAGTTTGACTCAAAATTTGGTAGACAAAGAGTTGCCCATGTTTGTTTTATCTATAGTGGGTAAACAGGAAAAACAGCAGGATGCTACAAAAGTGCTGGACTCAGGAACTGAGATAAAGGCATTGTGTGTTCATTCATGTTTGGATTTTACTAATGAACAGAACTATAAAGACACTAGTTATTTTAATACCAAACAAGATGAAAGGCTTCTTGATCACAATCCTAATTACTGTATTAGAAGACCTTGATCTGGATTAGAGGTAAAGGAGTATAGCAATTTCTCTGAAATAGGCAGGATACTTGCAGTACCTCTATCACCACGGTTCTCAAAAAGAGTAGAAATGGGAATCCCGGGACCTGTTGTAAGAATGATAAAAAGTCAGTTTACAGTTTGAAGCTGGAATTTGGTGATGCAGTGTGTATTACATAAACATTTTGGTAACTGATAGGAGTTAAAGAGCTCAAAGTTGACACACAAATCTGAGTTTTCTCTGCTGTATAACTCACTAGTCCCTGCTGCAATACATAAGCTACTGTGTGCACAGACTTGTATATAACAAACAGAATAGAAGCAACTTTAAATCTACTAATGCTTCCTCCCTAGAGATGAAGTGACATCTAGTTAATACCTGAGATGTGATTACATAAGGTGAATGCAGAACTAACAATGTGAAACATTCTTCTGAGAACATGTCACATCGTATTTGTGAAGGTGAGCGCCTTTCATATGGTGACGACCTTACTGACTATTTTGTGCAAAAATGATTGAAAGGTGTTGTTATTTGCTACATTTGGTTCTCTGCTCAACGGAAGTCCTAAGGAACTTTTCAGCTGATCAGTCAGTGCAGAATCAGAAGAACAGTAAACTTCATAAGAAGTACACAATAGGAAAACCTTGGCTACTTTCCCCCTTTTTTTTTTCAGATGTAATGCCACTGCTTTTTGAATACAGCAGTGCATGAAACCTCAGATCACTGAAATCACCTAACTTATTACAAAAGAGTTAAGACTCCATTTAATACTTGTGGTCTTGCAAGTGGTTTCAATGATCACACATCTTGAACTGAATTTTTCTTAGATCAGTTATTAAAAATGTTCTCAGGTGCTGTATAGCCAACATTTATGGCTGACACAGTTCTTAATAATTTCAATTGGGAAACACAGTAAAGTAGTTTCTCACCGCTAACTTTGATCACGTAAATTGGAAATCAGTGTATGTTTCTAAATCCTGCTCTGGCTGCAGCAAGAAAAAACAGGGATCTCATGAGCTGGATTAAAATCTTTTTAGTGACATGAAGGACATTAACAAACGTCAATTTTTTAAAAATTTTCAAAATCCCACGATTTTTGTTGAAAAAGTAAAACAATCCTGAAAATATCTGTATTTACTGAAACATCTTCACAAAATTTTTGAACATGGAAAGTTTCTTTCTGGAAATCTTTCCTGGTTATTTTAAAATTTCTATGATTCATACAACAATCATTTGATACAATCAGTATTAACTACAGCGCTGATAAATTTGATTATATGTTTGCTCCCATGCTATACGTACCATAACAGATCAAGGCGTAATACTTAGAACGTTCACTGAATCTTGCTGTATAATACTGACATCTCTCTTTCCTTAAATTGCAAGTAATGCATTGTTTTCTCATAGGTTTACTTCCAATACTGATTCTAGAAGAAAAATCAAATAAAGCAACGGTTATTTTGCTGCAATTAACTTTACATGTGTCTGTCTCACATTCTTGAACACAGGCACTGTACTTTCAGAACAGTTAATTTAAAAATAAACACTTGGCCTTTTAATCAACTTCCCCCCAAGGGTATATTTAAATGTTAGATGTCGGTTCTCCTCAATTGTCAGATATAATCTGAGGTTAAGATTTAGTTAAAATAGCTTGTGAAATTGCACATTAAACATCTTGAAACTAAATTGTTTTATTGACAAATCCACAGACATCTTCTGTTAACCTACTATCACTAAGATAATGTTGGTAACACTTACTTGTAAATATTCCTTCTTCCTGGGTAGCCTTCAAATTCATTGCTTGAATAGAAACTGTAAATTCATTTATATGTTAATAAATAATCCATAAAGTGATGACCTATGAACCAGCATCAAGATGAAAAGCTGTCTTGGAAGATAATTTAGACTTTCTGAGATTTCTGCATGCGATGGAAGAGTAGTTAAGCTTATATACCTTTCATCTTAATAAATCTTCACTCAAACTATGATTAGATAACATATAAGCCATATAAATAGGAATTCTATCTTAATTCTCATGAGCTAATCTCTCCAATTATGTAAGCTGTTTCTATCTATACAGTAAGTTGAATGAGAGATCATAAAAAGACAAGTTACTGCAAATTGTGTGAGGGTTAACCACATGATTAAATTAAGTGTTTTTAAATAAGTCACTCTAAAATAGGTGGTTAAAATAAATATAAAATTGAGGGCAATTTGCAAAGAATCTTTCATAAGTAAGCCATGTTTACAAACCTATGCAGTGCCTTAGCATACAAATTTGTTGTGGATGCATTCAGATAAAAACCAAATTACACCTAATTATAATCTGACAAGTTAACAAACGGTGTTCAAATGATTGTGTTGCTTTTACTGACAACACTCACAACCTTTTTTCTTCATGCCACTTACATTGCATCATTTGTTACTCTGAAAATGTATATTGCCTCCCATTCTCCACTGGTAACTTGGATTGCATTCTCCTGTGTAGTGAGACATTTAAGTTACTGAATAATGTAGAATTATTTCAGAACAGTAGATCAATGTAGATCACTTTGCTTGACTTACCACAGAGCCATTGATGTAATGAATATGCTTATAACCATTTTTGTCACTAAAAATTTTGTAGTATGAACTGCTGTCTGATGTAAAATATGGTGCAGAAACAAAGAACTGAAACAATGGAAGGAAAAACAGTAGATGAGACATAAGACTGTCCAAGCTGTTTAGCAGATTATACTACACCTACTAAAAGTAACAAGATTATTTAATCAGTTCAAATGGGACAAACTACTTTGCACAAGTTTGTACCTGTGATATTCAATCTCCCCATGATCACGTTACAATATCTGTCATGTGGGATTTCTTGAACTGATAATATAGATACCTCAAGCACCCACAAATGTGAGCTCTCTACTTGTAAGTGGAATAATTTGTATATTCTAAATGACCTTTCTTTAGTTATTTAAAAACAGACAGAGATGATATTTAGCAAATAAGTTTCTGAAAAAAGCTAATGTTCATGAATGGTGCCAGACTGAATATTCTGTGGACCACAAAGTTTGGCTGTTTCACTGAACAAGCACAGCATCAAAGAAATGGATATCTGAAGTTTCCCATACTATTCCACTAATTTTAAAGAACAGATTATTTCAGATAAGATCATTCAACTTTTACTTCCTTTCAAACAATCACTTCTTTACTAAAATTGTCAGTCAAGGTTGAGCTACTGCAACTGTAAGTTTTACTTTCTAAACATGAAGACAGAGGAACGACATGCAAGCACTTCAAACAGCACGTTCAAACATTCCTGAGTGAGTATAACTTTTGAATAATTTTAACTCAAGTTCAACTAAGACATGTGACCACATGTTTAATTCTCCTGGAGACTGTATCTGTGATCCTAATACTTGAAATCCCATAAAGGCAAAAACCAGGATTTATTCACATGTGCACATTCCTTAGCTCAAATAAAAATCTATCATCAGAACCTCAAATGAAGTGTCAAAAAAAAAGAAAGAAAAGGACCAAGTAAAATAACTAATCCTTGTAAATATGTGATTTTCACATTAAAACATCTCTTAAGGGGCAGTGTACTGAAAATTGAAGCTAATTGTTAAGTCCACTGCAGGATATTCAGGCAGTGTGAGGTTCCACATACTTGATTCTGTTAACTTCCCCTGCCTGAAAGTAAACATAAGCAACAGGACATATTAACTGTTGGACTATATGATTGCAAACACTGATCTCATGCTCTTACAATTTCCTTGTAGGTTTGTTTTTACTGCAAGTTTCCAAAGGTATATGGTTGTCTAGGTTACTGGGTAGAGATAACTTCCTTTGCTAAGAGGTAACTACAGAGAAGTACCACCTGCCACTCTAAGTGGGGCATTTTACCTTGAAGGTTCCCCCCTAGCTGAAGATGTGCAGCACCTGGCACTAAAACTGTTCTGAATGGACAGGTTTTATTCTTAAGAAACTATGATAGCCCATCTTATACCTTGCCCTAGTGTCATCAGAGGAATTTTACATCTATTCTTAGGCTCCAGGATGCTTTTAAGGATTACATTGCACTATAAATCTACCTCTTTTCATTACTTTCCTCCGTTCATTAATTTCTGTCTCGACCTACTTTCCTGTCTAGTCAGTCGGTCGGGACAGAAATAGGTTTTTAAATTTAGAAAGCAGGTAGCCAGATACTATGTCTAGCACAGCATTAAAACTCTCAGTCCTACAGAGTGCAACTGGTCTAAGCAGCAGTGCTGTATGTCTCAGAAGGGTGCTTCATGTTTCAAAACACTGATGGGAAGATGCAGGAAGCTGTAGCTTTTAACTGAATTAAAACAGAGCACAACAAGAAAACCTACTCCGCCTGCCCATCCTGTTTGACTCTCTTCTATGTGCTGTTGATTCTGAAAAACAAAAGCAAATGTACACTCTTTAAGAAGATTGAGTTTATAGAGATTCAAAATCTTCAAATAAATCAGTAGCCACCTGCAGAAGAGAATTTTAGAATATTGCTATGAATGTTCAGGGAGTTGGAGGTTGTCTAAGTAAATAATATTGCTGTATTACGGTCATTACATTAATTAAACTATTGTTTTTTAACAGCTATCATTAGACCTAAATAAAATTTAAAGCAATTACTCAATTTTTTCACTGAAAACAAGAATGAACCACTACTTAATCTCATTAATTTTTGGCAAAAATCCAAGTAAAAAATCAGGAATATTAATATTAAAAATTTGGTTTAGATTTTCAGCTGGTTTATATTTTCTTCCATTTCAGAGCTGTGATGTTGATTTACAGCAGTGGATGATGTGACTACAAGGCATCCTGAGACTATGAATATAAATTTAGAAGATCCTAACTCCTTGTTCTTAAAGTTGATTTTGAAAAAGACATACTGAGCATGAATGATGCAGCTAAAGGTGCTTTTACATTTTTACTTATCTTTTCTTGTAAAGTTTCTAGTGATAAATTGAAAAATTCTGCATTCAATTAATGTATTTCTTTTTTTATCATGCAAACTTCTCTTTATACTGTTCATTTAATATAGCATACATTAATACAGTTCTTCCCAGACTGAAATAAATTTAACAAATTTGCTTCCTAAGGAATACGCTTTGTGTTTTTGCTTTCTAAAGAATATGCTTTGTATTTTTTATCCTCAACATAATGTCATTACTATTTAAAATCACGTGTTCTCCCTTGTAATTTAATTCCCAGAAAGTAACTTGAGGAAAAGTTGCAGGTACTTGTCCCTTAGAAGACTATTTAGTACTTTGCAAGGGCTCCTCCGAGCTATCAACTCACAAGATGGACTTTATTTCTTTTTAAGATAACAAAAATGGGATGCATTGTTTTATGTCTGCATCCCAACATTATTTTCCTTTCTTTAAATTAAGACTCAGATCTTGATGACATAGTATACTAGGGATATATTTAACTTCTCTCATTTGAGTAGTCCCAATTTCACAAAGACATGCCTACCTTTTACTCACATGAATAGTTCCACTGCTCATGCTGGTTTCTGTGGTCTATTCACATGAGCAAGAGTTGAACATGTGAACGTTTCTGATGAATCTACACTTTAGGAACATCTTGCAGATTATATTTTGTTATTATTTTCAAATACATAAAACATAGCACATTTATTGTACATTAGAGACTCAACGTAATCTGAATTCAACAAGAGAACTATTTTTGCCAAAGGAAATGCTCAGAGATATACTTTCTAATGGCAAATAGAGCTAATGCAGCACTCCCATCTGTTCACACTCCTTCGATTGGCCATTTGTGCAAACTTTAATGTGATAAAAGCATTGTATCACTGTATAAATACAGAATTATAGAAACGTCAGTAGTGACTCCATAAATAAGGTTTCATGGAGAAATGCAATTAAACAAGGATCATGAACACAGTCCTGAAAGATGTTAATTGGTCTGGTCTGGTCTGGTTCCAGCAAAGCAATTAAGCACATGCTTAATTTTAAACACATAAACAGACCTACTGAAGTAAATAAAACTGGTTGTGTGCTAAAAGTTAAGCTTGTGTTAAAGTACTTCAGTGGATTGTGGTAGAATCCTAGAAACCTTAAATGTTTCTTTCTTTCCAATAAAATACACAATTATTAAAATATAAGTTACTTGGAGGCAAGGTAGAGATTCAGTGTTAATGTACCTATAAAGTGGAACAATTACGTACGAAATACATCAAATGCTGCATCAAATATGGTTTTTTTTCTAATAAATTACAATATTTCTCTGTGGAAAACTACTCCAATGACAATGTTCTTGAAATAACAGGACCCTAAATTCCCTTTAAATTTGCAGCAATTGTATTACAGAGGAATAAAAATTATTTTCAGCTTGAAGAGGCTGTATCAATAAACTCTGAATTTATAATTTATCAGTTGTACTGAATGCTTTCATAAATATTCTTGCTTTTTATTTTCCATTAGTTCAAGGTTTCATCTAATGTCAGTTTTAATAGGTGTTCTGTACCATGAACTCTAAGAACAAGACAAGCCAAAAGCATCTATACTAAAAGACAACAAATGAGATCTCTGTACTAGAGTTACTGAAATTCAGGGTTGTCTTTCCTTCAGGATCTATACGAATTATCTGTGCATACACTCTTCAAGCTTTAGAAAGCTCTGTTCTGTTCAGCAGAGCACAGTCTTCTTTCCAAACTGACTAAATCATAGCATGACATATTGAAACAAAATGTACAGTTACGGTTGCAATTAGCCTGAAATTTTCTTTTCCGATCTGCGTTTCTGAAAACTTGCCTACTGTCTAGAACTGTATGTATGTATGTATGATTTGATAAAACAGAACAATTTCTTCCTCCTGAAAACCTGCCTTACTATTAATGTCTATGTTCTTTCAACTAATCTAACATTAATCTAAAAGGACATGATTTAGCCAGACTTAGTATGGAATTTCAATATGGCATAATAAGATTTTCTTTAAAAAAAATACAGATCCTATATAGTTCCACTTTTGAAGACACTAACACAAGAAGGAAATAAAGGACATTCCTGAATTCTTCTCAATAGCATTCTTCTGGGTTTTTTTCTGTTGTTTCAGTTGTTATTTAAGCTTCACAAAGAAAAAAATCGGTGATTTTATTTCTTGGAGTAATTAATATTTTTCACCCTTCTTCCAGCAATTAAAATACTGAAAAAGGTATCACTACTAGTAAAAGATTACTGTGATAAAACACTGAAAAACATAATCATGGCAGGGATTAACAAATGCTAATTTCAGTAGTTTTAGATTTATATTTCCAACTTCATTACCTCTGGACAGTCCCAAGTATTTGAATGTTCTTTGAAGTCACAAATAGCTAAGACTGAAAAATTCTGTATCCTCTTCAGCCATTGCACACAGATTCGAGTATCTGTTACCCAAGTAAGCCAAGTAAAATAGTGATCACTAAAATATAAAAGAAAAAAAGAAAGAAATGGTGGTTATTAAACAGGAGTATAGAAGCATTGCTACAGATTGCATCCCCCACAATACTCTCTGAAAAGCAACAGCAAAGCATCCACTGTTTTAGGGTACTTTTTGTCCTTTATGACAATGTATCACATGGACAGCCAAAATCAAAATACAGTATTTCTAGTTAGCTTCTGATCCTTCTAGGAGTTTAATATGGCAGTCCACTTTAGAAACAGTACAACTCAGAGGTCCAAGCATTTAAAACAAACAGACAAAACCTTTTTTAAACAAGAAAAGACATATTTGAGAGCACACTACCTGGATGCTATGATTGCAGGAACTGGCACCTCCTTAGGACCAAACACTTCAGAGTAAATAGTGTCTACAACAAACACTTTAACCGTAGGATTTTTAGCTCCAGCCTTCAAAGAAAATGTATTAGGTTGGTAAAACCATGCTCTGAATAATTTAGATCAAGGAAAATCAAAGCACTTTTTGCAGGAAAGTAGACAGGTTACAAAATATGAATTCAGTTGAGTATAATAGAGCAAATGGTCTTATAAGATCTCAGAGTGACACTGCAGCAGTAGTACATACTTAATTTAGTATCATTTAATATATAAAGAAGAAAACCTTTTAAACAGTCAAGTTTAGTGCCTTTCTCTACAGAAAACATGCTTAATGGAAACCATTGTTCTGTTTGCAGTGTGGATCTTCGCAGCACACATTACACTGACTTCAGCATAAAACTCCAGTTTATTCATATGAGTGCAAGTGCTGTTTGACATCCCAGCAGGGAAATAGTTGCTTAAACTGATTTCATGGCTGCTTCTTCACTGCATACATTATCAGTTTTTTAATTCTTCTCCATGTGTGGTCTATATCACCCAGTTTTACTTTAGAACTGACCGAGCTGACAGGTGAGCAAATTCTTAAGATACATTAATATGATCCCTTGCAATCATATGAACACAGTAAGAGTCAGGAGAGCTCTCTAACACATGCTGAAGAAATGCCAACCCAAAACCTTCTTGCCTTAGATCTGGCACTTGAAAGCAATTAAAATCCAAAGCTCCTTGAGATCAAAAAGCACTATGAAGTGTGCAAATAACCTGAAGCTGCCATAGCCTTTATTTTTAAAAATTAAAAATAATTTAGTCTCATAATTTATTTACTATAACGAAAAATAACAACTGCATAGTTTACACATCAGAATAAGTAAACTGAATTGAAAAAAAGTAAGGCTTGACAACGCAAGCATGCACTTTTGCATGTGCTTTTTACTTACATGAGTAATTCCATCTATTTCACTGATATTATATTTAAAATTTTGAATGTACCTACAGCTTTTCAGGACTTAGACCAAGCTTCTTTTCTTTCATTTCAGTCACAATAGATTTAACCATGGTAATACTTAAGAAATTAAGCACAGTTAATTTTCTCATCATCATAACTCATTTCTCAACAGAAAGGAAGTCAAAAGAATGATAAAACATACCTTTGGGTATGGGATGGCTATTTTTCTAGGATACTGGTCCTCACCAAAATATGAATATTCAATAACTGGTATGTCAGAATCATTAAATTGCACATATGCTAAATATCTTCCACTTGGAGACCACCACAGTGCATATTTTGTTGCTAGCATTTCCTCTGAGGAAAAAAAAGATTTATAACTGTAATCTATCTTCCAATCTATTTTAGCATTCTATGCAGCAACCTAGACACATAAAGACAGTTATACTAAGTAAATAACATCAAACATCTCAAAATATGCACACAGATCCCACTTAACTCACTTGGGATTTTCCTGTGTGCATTTGTTTGTTTTTTAAAATTCTTTTTGGATGCACTGAAGTGCCAAATTTTCACTGAAATTAAAACTTCCTTTAAAGTTTAATTCCCAGGCTCTGCCTTTGCATCAGAAGGAAGACAACTTTGTAGAGTTCTGATAAATTTTCAGTAACAAAGACTCAGGATTTCGGTTACGTGCTATGAAGACAAAATTCATACATTGTACAGCAAATAAGATATGGAAATGAAGTAATCCTTAGGGCTTAAAAAAAAAGAGCATCATTGCAGATATTTTAGAATGGATTGTGAAAACCGGAACCAGGTAATCTAAACAAAGCATTTATCATGTTAGTTGTTGCCCTTCAAGATTTACTTACCTTCATAGACCCAGTCAGGAATCCCATTAAATATTTCATTCTCTTTTCCATCACTAGTTATTTTAATTGGTGCCTCTCTTGGACTTTGTTTCAAATAGATATTATTCTGATATACATATACCTAAAGACAAGAAAGTTTTTTTTAAGAGTACAGGCAATAACAGGATAATCCTGTTATCCTGAGCAAGATCTTCTGCAGTCAATACTCCTACATTACACTAGCAAGACAAAATGGGAAATAAATGGTACAGTAATAGCCCTTGTAAATTCTGCAAGAGTTGGTATCTCAGTAAATAAATTATACATTACAGGCCAAATTCTATGTTCAGTAAAAATTTTAGAACAGATTTTAAATATTGCATCTGTAAATCCCCATTTTAAATTCATATGTTACACAGTGTTAAAGGGAAACCAATTGGTTTTCAGGCCTTGAAACTGCATTTAATCTTATATAAAATTATGTTGGCCAATTCTGGATAGAGACTGGTAAGCAAACTGAAACACATAATGTGTCTGAGAACATGGAATATTCTCCTATTGAGACACAGACAGTAAAATCTGAACAAGTTAAAACTGTTTTCTTTGTCACTCTTTCTCATAATCAAGATTAATAAACACAGGCCTGTCAAAAATATGGCCTAATAAAATAAAAACCAAAGGCAGATAAATGTCTTTTAGCCACACAAAGTAAATTCATTCTGTCACTTAATTATCTTTACTAACCAATTTGTGTCCAACAGGTGACCAGGATATATACTGAATTTTATGTGGAAGCTGATATTCTGTTACAAAACCACTGAAAAAAGGAAAGAAGTTGAGATGGCTTTTTGTGCACAGTGCAAATGGATCATTATACTGTACATTAATAAAAAAGTCACAAAGTTATTTTCTAACAGCTTATTGTTGCTCGAACAATGCACAGCTAAAGCAGGCAGAGACAGTTAACACGACGGTGTGCACCGGTGCTGGCCAAGGCTTAAACTTACTTCTCTGAAAACCTATTCAACAGCCTAAGGAGACAGCCTTATCTCTTTCCAAATGCTGCACAAGCACCTCCAGTCATTTGCTGTATCTGCAATCTGCATTACAGTCTCAGCAGGTTATTGGGAAATGTGAACTCTGCATACAGTACGCTGAGGCAAGAGCCACAGCGTAACTCACATGCAGAACTTCTCACATTAGCTTGCAGCAGCTTTTTCCTGTCACCTTGAGCCAACAGTTTCCCAAGAATGGCGCAGCTCAGTGCAGCCCCTGTTGCTCAGAACTAAGAGGCATTTGGTCACGCTGCTCCTTAACGGCATAAAAAGGTGACGGCCGAGGCAGGTGGCCTTCTTTGGATTTGGGTGGTAAGGGTTTGGGCAATCTTGGGAAAGAGACCAAATGCCATAGGAGAAACTGTAAACTTTTGAGGAATGCAGGATGGACTGCTACAAAATCTTTGGAGCCCTAAAGGACATGCGAGAGTTTTAGGAAAGCTAAAGATTAGACCAATGATAAAAAGAATGAATTAGCAGAAGAGCATGGAGACATCAGATGTGAGACTGAAGCAGACTCAAGCAGCCAAGATAGGGTGGGCAAAAATCATGCAAAAAGGGAAAAAAAAGAGAATCTTGAGCCATGAAAGTTTTAGGGCATGAAATATAAATCAATCCAGATGAAAAGAATGCATGATTTTCTTATAGAATATTTTTTTTTTCTCAAGCAAACAAGTAACCGGAAAGATTTAGGCAAAAGCAAAGCAAGTTGGTAGTCACATTACTACAGTTTTGGAGTGAATGCTTGGAAGTACATGTGTATTCACCACAGCTCTCTCTAAGAATATCAGGCCTTACCCATTTATGAGATCATATATGTGATATGATGCCGTATAAGAGTATCTCCACAGCTGCATAAATTAAGCAAGGAAATAGTATTAGCCTTGAAAAAGATAATCTAATTACAAATAATCAGCTGCCTCTTCACAGCCTACCCCCTTCTCAAGAAAGTACCAAGAAACATTTATCTATGGTAAATACAATCAACAAAACACTAAATAAAATTAAACATTTCATTAAGAGGTACATTAAAATAATTACCTTTGAATAATTGCTTTCCAGAGCTATGAAATATTGGTCTGATGACATCCCGTAATTTGAAGCATTAACTTGTTTCTGAAAAATTAAGATTAGATTCTAGTCTCACTCACTTTTAAACTGGGGCTTGAAATACAACTGCACTTTTTAGCCTTTTTATTAGTTAAAAAGGTACGTACCATTGTGCTGTTTGTCATGATGGTGGTTGCATAATTAATTTCAACATTGTAAAGAATAATATCATCTTCTGCAGACTGATGAAGATATTCATTATCTTTATAAACAAGACAAAATGTCTGTTACCTTCACAGAAGATAATACAGAACAAATCTGTTTATCAATGAATTCACACCTCTTTCAAAGAATTGGTTTTAAGCAAATATCTTTTGGCATCTACATAAAAAATGTTCCTTTTCTAATGATCCTGAGGTACAGAGTTATGAAGAAACTGTCTTCAGGGTTCTTGAGTACATTCTCCAGATTATGCAATGCACAGAGGATCAACTATTTAACTTTACAAGTAAATGCCAGATTTTATTCTCATCAATGTCTGATCAAGAATGCCAGTGACAGACCCATTAGAAAGTCAGTGTCAAAATGTAAATGTTTTAAAGAAAAAGTTCTTTGCTTATCATTTTACCATAACTTTCTCATTTGTATATTCTGCAGATAACAGCAGTATCATGCAACTGACACTGCATGACTCTGCCCTTGCTTGCACAAGTCTTACAAAGTGAGGGTGAGTGGCCTTCATTGAAAATGGAATTTAACCCTACCTATGCTCAAGACCTGATCTATAATTCAGTAGAGAATGAAGATCAGAATTTTAGTTTCAGATTATTGTTTTCACTGCTATAAACAGAGAGAAGGAATTACATATTTGGTGTAGCTAGAAAACAAGACTAAAAGTTAAAAAGCAGCCTGAAACATTGTGAAGATATTAATTTTTTAGGAAATTGGATCATCCTTGGATCTTTTGAGCACTCTTGTGTGATTTGTTTAACAGTATTTGTGTTTAAAATCACCCTTAGGATCAGATATACAATTTTAACTCCTTGTTTCAGAAGAGAAGTAGACATATGGAATGCTGTAGGCATGACTATCTAAGGAATCAATGGCATGACTTCTCTGTGAGTTTTGTGACTGTTAAAAGGAAATATAAGTCTAAGTGAGAAAGCTATAAAGAGGGAAGAAGATTAGGTTTAGGTGATATGCTGCCTACATCCTTCAGACATTCAGACAGAATTCTAACAAACAGTGACCTAATTTTTAAATCTTACGAGTGATGTCAACATACTTCAAACTGTTATTTGTAAAATTTGAACTGCTGCAAGCAATGCTGTATAAGGCTTTACTTCAGCTCTAAAATTTTGGGCTAAAACTAGCTTAGTGAGACTCCATGTGAATGGGCACTGTGCTTCTTACTACTGGCAGAGAACAGTGCTTGAGGCAGCACAGAGATGGGAGTGGTAGTATTATGTGTTCTAGAATGTAATCCAGGCCAGCTCCAGCCTTCCTGGGCTGTGCAATTCAGTGATAACAAGAGCAGTACGTCAACCACATACAGACACATTTATATCAGCAGCAATTAATTCCATGTCTCTACCTTAAGGAACTTAGAAATTCAACTTTATTTTCTCTGCAATATCCTGTAACTCAGGAATTTCAGCAGTGTCAGCATTCCTTAAATGAGATAAGAACAGCTGGCCTCATTGCAGAGCCAGGTACTACTGAAAACAAATAACAGGGCCTGTAAGACAGAGTACCTCAATCTTTACAAGTGGTAAGTGCTGTGAAAAGCATGAAAAGGAGATTGCTTAAGGAATGACTGACACATTGACAAATTTCTTTCACTTGCTGCAATGAATATGACAGTAAAAGAAATAAAACACTGAAGGCCTCTGTAAAATTATAGTTTAGACTTGACTCAGACATGTCTGTTGAAACATTGAATACCTGGATTTTCTAGAATGACTGACAGAATAGTAAATTTCAACCATAAGTTTTGACTAACACATTGTTTAATTTCATAGTTAGCATTCATTCAAACTAAAGCTGGAAGGAAAATACTTTTCTCAGTCTGTGTAAATCAGTCTGGAAATACATATTAGAAAGGTTTATCTGTGTTTGAGAAGAGGTTTTACTTACCTGACACCCAATATGGAAAAAATGTTTTGTATTGGAAGTTTCCATTCAAATAATCCTCCAGTGTAAGAGCTCTGGGACCATCATCTGTGTTGACAACTAAGAATAAGACAAAAAGCTTCTGTTAATGAAAAGTAGAAAAAAAAAATTACTAGTCCACCATTTTCTTTTTTCTATATTTAGTACCATGGAACTGTGAGGATACCATAGTCCTGGAGATGTGCAAAGAGTAGGTGCAGCAGAAAGGAAAGTTCTCTGTTACTGTTCTGATAAGGTCCTTTAGCCTCTGAAAGACTCATCTTTGGGAGTACAAAATTAACTAGACAAACTGATTTATTTCAACCATTTATTCACTCAGACACATTTACCTGAAGACCCTGCAAGTCCAAGTAAGCCTTTTTCACACAAATGACAAATTAAAGGTCATTTGGTGTTTTTTTTTTTTTTTTTAAAGCGTGGGTTTCATGAACTTGTAGAGACAACTATTTTAATCAAGACCTTCACATGTTCAGCAAACGGTCAAACAACAGCATGTGCTTATGAACCCTTACTTCAAAATTTTGTACATGCCTCATTAACCATTGTTAGAAGATGGATATAAGGCTTGCAAAATAATCTCCATCCACATATACTTCTTAGTAGTCACATGAAAAACATCAATGAAGGAATGCAGGTAAAAATAATGCTGAAAAGTAATGAATGAGTGAACCCAAACTTGAACATTTTATTTAATGCTGCAGAAGAAAGTTGACAATGATTCTGGAAAGAAGACAGGTACTCAAATATTTGATTTCTAAGCAGGTCAGATAACTGTATTAAAATAATGCAAGACGTGGAGGCTAGTCTTGTGGCTCTTGTCTGGATATATTTTTTTCCCAAAGCTAAACAACGTAAGCTACGGCAGATTTTAAAAGAAAATTGAAGAACAATCAACTGGATGAGAAGAGGACTATGCTGTGCAGTTCCTGTGTAGAACCTATGCACTTCACAAGAGTGAGAGCAATCAAAATATTTAATCCTCAAAAGACGCATGGACTTTTCTGATAAAGGCCAATTTTTAAAGTTCAACAGCATAACAATGGCAGCTTTCTGGTTTAGGCATCCTGGATGCTATGCTTTCTCCTTTAAAAACAACGGGACTTCTAATAGGGCTTCCAGAGGTAGTAGAGATGTCATACTGCAGCTTAGTAGATCTCTGCCACTTCCCCTGTTTGTTCCTTCAGAACTCTCAGATGACAGTCAGATAATCAAGATGACTCGTTGCTCTCAGGTTTCACATCATGCTCCATCACTTGCTCATTACAGTTGCCCTCTCTGTTAAGATCACACTGACTTCCTGGGAAATATTTCTTCATACTGCCTTCTATCGTACTTTGTAATGATAATACGTATTTTCTTCTGCTAAGTGACTATTACTTACTGTAGAATACACATGTCAGGTTGACTGTTGACACAAGCATTGTCTGCACTAATGCAGAAGAAAGCTGTCACAAGGAATAAAACTGAATGCCAATCCAGAGGCAAAAACCTGTCTGTATAAACTCTGAGCTAGCAATAGTCCAAAAAATATCCCAAGAAGGTCAATAAGAAGTTAATTCCGCTTGCTAATACTACGACTGCATATTACAGATCTTTGATACACTAATGATAAACACAGAAGATGGCCGACTTAAAAAAAAATGCAGAGAAGATAATTCCAAACAATCAAATTCTAGTTATGTTGAGTGATGATTACTTATCACTATCTCTCAGTTAAAATTCTCTAATAAACCTATTAACAAAAGAAATCTCCTGTCAAGCTCTATTTCCAAGGTTGTTTGTATAGAAAGCTTAAAATGTGCAGTCTTTTTTGATACCTTAGTCTGTTACTATTACCTGGTTCCTTCTCTCATCTCAAGACAAGCAATAACACAAACTCCTCATCACTGGTCTAATTTTCACAGCTCTAATTTAAACCTTCCCTCTGTTAGCCATCTCGCCCTTACATACTTAATATTCTGTGAGGATTTATTATGACTACTAATGATTTTCAAAATGTGCCCACTTAGATCTGAACTTCTACCACTGTACTGAAAAAAATTTGAACACAACTATTTCTCACTTGAGTACTTTTAATTTTGAATGCTTGTTTTTAGGTAATGGAAGATAGCAGCAGCATCTTCAATAGTTTCCCACAATTGTTGCTGATTCTTTCTTCTGGAACTAAAGACTTGTTCAATAACAGTACCTGAAATTTCTGCTCACAAACCAGTCACGAACATGAAAAGTACTTTACATATCTGCAGCACTCTATAGAAATTAATTTGGATGGCTGTTGGTAGACTTTGCAAATTCTTTCATTGTGGTTTGTTTCTCTATGAAATAATAAAGATGAAAAAAGATGCCCAGGGATGGAAAGGAAGCAAATAGCAGAGCCAACCACAGAAATGAAAGCTTACCAAATTTCAGCTTAGCTCACTTCCCTTCACCACCCTGCTGTCTCAGTTTTAATCCTCTGTGGTCCATTTCCACACATATACAGGGTGCAGTTCTGCATTTCTCCGTGCACTGAATTGGTTATTTTTCTTCACAGTGTAACTTGCTTTATATATTCAATAATCATAATTATTCACTCATGCATTTGAGTGTATTGGATTTACATGTATAATTGTGGTGATAAAAGTCTGCAAACATCTAATAATTGTCACTGGCTTTATGCAGATACCTTGTCCTTTACCTTGCAGTTCACTGCCATGAGAGAGCTTAATAAACACAGAAAGCAAAACTTTCAATTATATTAAACTCAGATTAACTTTATGCACATCACTCCATCCCTGTGAAATTCTGTTCATATTACCAGGATTATTCAATTTCAAACACTGGATGTGGGTAAACCAACACAACCCTTTATATTTCAAAGCTCTCCTGGCTTACTCCACAACATGTTCTAATGTGCATCCTTATAAATTGTGTCTAATCCGGCCAAATTAAAGTAAGCATACATAATAGTCATAAATTATTGTTGTTTCTGTATATGGTATTTTTTATATATGTAGTTATATATATGTATTTTTAATGTATTTAACATATATGTATTTTAGTTAGCACCCACTGCTAAACATCAAGTAGAGGACATGCCAAAGGAAAACTGGCTAGCATGGTATTATTGTCTGCTTCTGGACTAGAATGTCCACTCTCATCTCTGTGGGCTGATAGTGAATAGCTGAAGCACAAGCTCCTCCAACATGAGGAAACCCAAAACTCAGTTCAGCCTCAGAACTTAATTCCAACACTCCTGACCCAGCTCTAGAACTTCGGTCACACTCAGCATCAACTCACATCAACTGAACCTGCTTTTCCACTTTTGGATTTGGCTGAGGTATTGCAGAGAACACTAGCTCTTCCTAAGAAACTGGCTGCTCACCACTTCCTGGCTGAGCAGTAAGCCCTATGACCTCACCTGTGACATCAGGAAAACAGGGACTGGGCCTCAGGCCTCGGACAAGTGTACAGAGGGAACAGAAACTTTGACAGACACAACTTTGGACATTCATTAAAAATAGCAGAAGAGATTAACTTGGAGCCTAAGCAAAACATACAGTTAATTGTAACTCTGCCTGTGGTTCCGCTTTGCTTTTCAACTGCAGGCAGGTATTTTCTTTCTTGTTTACGCTGCAGAAGAACAGGACTAGGTACACCACTGTACAAGTGAAAAGCACCTTTCTGAACTGTTTGGAGTCGCAGTACCATAGCTGAGTTAGCACTGTCAGCTAAATGCCGCCACACATTCCTAACTCAAAGGTGTGTCAAAACACGGTCAGTAATTTCTTAGGCATGGATGCTGTTTGCTACACTGAGATTGCCCACCTTCCTCTTCTCAGCCCCACAGAAATTTTCTAATAACTGCAAGTAGTTCCCTCTTCATATCCTCTCCAAAAAGTTATTTTCCAGTGTAACTTTTGGGAAATTTTGACATTTTTACACACTTGCATGTGTAAATCAAAATCACCTATCACATTTTGAGAAGTCTGAAGAACATGAAATGACTAGAAACTTAGCAGACAAAACCAGAACTAAATGCTCCTTCCAGTTCTTTCAGAATTACAAATGACATTTTTCTTTGCAGATTTCTTAAGCAGAAATGTATTTGGTCTGTGTCTATACATTTCTCATATGCAATTAATTGTCTTTCTAGATTGCCACATCCTTTCAGCTAAGCAGTGGTAAAGGCAGAATGTACAAACAACATTCCATCTGTGTAGTCATTTCCTGTCTGTCTTTGGCTTGCAAAATTTGTAACTGCAAAATTAACTTATATTTCTTCTATTTACAACTGATCAGTAGACTACTAAGAATTCAAAAAGTTTAAGGCATTCAAACAGGTAACTGCAGCACTTGCACTTCCACCTGAGAATAAGAAGCCATAACCTGACACATCCAACATAACTGTGTGTTGGACATAACTGTGTGTTCCACAATTGTCTAAAATGCTTCTCCAAAAGCACCCTGTGAAATAAGGTAATTTCTTTATCATCCAACTGGATCTAAATACGATGTTTGGGATGACTGGTTATGGAGTCACTATTCCAAGAATCTAGGGAGATTACAAGAGTTCTCCATAATTGCTCAGGTACTGAAGAGGCCAGTGAGCTGTATGTGACAACCTGAGGCGAAAAAACACATTCACTCTTTCCTGCAGTACCTCCCATCAACTTTACAATTTCTTCAAACTGGCAAACTGATCCTTGGTCTCCAACCTCTTCGTTTCCTCACTACTACTTTTTTATTTAAATCTCATAAAAATATTCTGCCTTCCCTGTCATAAAATGCAGATGTGATGGGGGTAAGTCTGACTTGATACCATGCATTTACCTTGTAGTGAAAGCTCAGATCTGACCATGCTTAGCTAGACAAAAAATCTAGCACCCCACTATTGACAGTAAAAGTTAAACCTGTCACTCTGAGGTGGTATCTTTTTCCAGCCCTGCATAATATATATGCATATGATTGATATAATCTAGCCTGATATTCAAATGCTGCGTAACACAATCATCCCTAACTGCTTCAGAAACCTTCAACCCTTCTCTCAACAACATTATTCACAAAAATATCAGATACGGAAGAGATTTCACCTTTCACAAAACCTGCATATTAAATGCAGGACTTAACTTTCACAAGTCTTAAGCAGATGGTTGATTTTATAACATTTAGTTGTAAATAAAAAACTGTTTTCTCCATCTTAGTCCCCCTGCTCACACATGAAAAAAGAATAGAAAAAACATTCTTTAAATAGATACTGTTACTGGAATACAAGCTTTTTACTAATATTTTAATTATTTCAGAGGCATTCAAGTAATCTGCTATAGCGATAGGGTCATGTAAATACTTGTATTGCCCTTACTACACTTCTCATAGAAAACAATTACCATCAAGTCAGTGCCACTCATGTTCAAAATTTCAAAACTCATTTCAAGCTTCACCAGAGGACTCAGCAGACCACACTGGGTTGATTTACCTAAAACTGGCATAATAATACCAGAGCAAACTATCCGTCCCTGTTTTATACAATGCTGACTTTCATTTTCAAATGCAATCTTGAATATATTCACAAATAATTCATCATACCCCATTTCCCAAAAAAAAAAAAAAAAAAGTTTAACTTGTAACTGGATACAGAACTTCTCTAAGTATTACACAACCATTTAAAACCAACTGCAAATTCACCAAGCTAAAGAAAATTACTACAGTTTGGGAAGTCTCCTAACCCCTAACACACAAAAATAATGTGAGAAGATCTGAGAGTTATTTTTGCAGCTGTGACTAAGAACATTATATATCATGCACAATAAAGTTAATTCAGGTGCTTTTCACTTCAAGGAGTTCCTTGTTTCAACATCTGCTGGCATTTCAATTCTACCTTCAGGATATTTCAGCTGTCAGTACATTTCTGTAAAGTGATAAAGCCATAATAATTCTGACAGGACAATCCTAAAGATGATTTGACAAACTTTTGTGAACTTTAGAAGCCACAATAGCCAAAGATACCGTGTTTTACATTACATTAAATTAGAAATACCTTACCTCTTGATGGAAGCAGTATAATACACATAAGTAATAACGAAAGCAAAAGGCATATAACCACGCCAAATATGATTTTTAGCCGGGTCTGCAGAACAGAAAAAACAATAATGACATTTTTAACATCGCCTGAAGTTTGCTTTCATGGCTGGCAAATAATTAAATCCTCCTACTCTCTAACTGCTGTAATCCGTTCAAGCAACAAGCAAAAATGTCCCTGAAGTACATACAAAAAGACTTCCCTTTCCTTCTTCTTTAAGGCAAATATTTTCACGTCAGAGCCTGGCCTTGTGCAACAGCTGACTGTTTAAAACAAAGGATATAAATGCTACCAAAAGTTGAATTCAGGAGCATACAGACCTTCATTTTCCTGTTGTATTCTAAAAGAAGGTAAATTCTCTCCTCTGGGTGTTGGTCAGCAGATCTAGGAGAGGAGTTTGAAAAGGCAGTGTCTGTTTTCACAGTTGGAGGCCAAACCTCTGGCAGACTTTTTTTTCCTACATACTTTTGAAAACTGTGCCAAATTTCAAAGGCTTTCCATAAAATTGAAACCACACTTTTGGGGAAGTTCTTGGACCAGAAATGGACAGTGGGTGGCTATCAGGGTGGTGATTATGTACTTCCCATCAATGTGAGCTGTAACCAACATCTGCTTACACTAACTTGAGGTTTTATGACTCATCAGATACTCGACATGCACTGTTTTTCTCTGAAAAGTATCTACTGTGTTTTTTGGCAATCCCCACATTCTCAGGACATAGTCATGACCGTTATTTCTACTCTCTACAGAGAAATTAGAAGAAAATCCCATAGCTTTATTGTTTATGTAGAATTCACATATGTTTACTTTTAGAAATAATAAATGATGGCACAAGAATGCAAAACAAGCAGCAGAAACAGACACTTTAATGTCTTCCACATGTGAGGAGAATTACTGTTTTTCCTTGAAAACTATGCACATCTATAGGCTACGTAGGAGAGCTTAGAGAAGTAAATACATACAGGCCCAGCGGAAATTCTGAAATAGTTCTTAAACCACTAATTACACCTATTTTATATAGCCCACTGAAATGAGGTCAGCTGAAAACTGGGAACACTCCAGAGACCGCAGTGTCACGTTACATAATCCATCCCTCAGGAGAGCGCAGAAAGGCTCGAAAAGGGAAGTAAAAGTCCGCCGTGCCCGGTCCCCGACGTTCCCCACAGCCCGCGGCTGCCGGCGACCCCGGCCCGGGCAGCGCCCTGAGGGACCCGGCCCCGCCCGCGCCCTGAGGGACCCGGCCCGGGCAGCGCCTGAGGGACCCGGCCCGGGCAGCGCCTGAGGGACCCG
>VZTI01005982.1:1059510-1089942 GCA_013397865.1 Struthidea cinerea
AGGGACACGCACACACGGACAGGGACACACAGACAGGGACATGGACACACGGGGACAGGGACACATACAGGGACGTGGACACAGACAGGGACATGGACACACAGGGACAGGGACACACACACAGGGACACGCACAGACAGGGACATGCACACACGGACAGGGACACATACAGGGACATGGACACACAGACAGGGACACACACACACGGGGACAGGGACACACAGGGACACGCACACACGGACAGGGACACATACAGGGACACGGACACACACGGACAGGGACACACACACAGACGGACACACGGACTGGGACACACACACGGACATAGGCATACACAATACATACACACACGTGGACATACAGATATATGGACATAGACACACGATATACACACACAGGAACATGGACACACAGGGACACAGACACACACAGGGACACAGACACGCATGGACAGAGACACATAGGGACACACACACACACGGACACACAGGGGGACACACACACACAGAGGGACACACACACACACATCCCCACATGGACATAGACACACAATACATACACATACACATGGACATACAGATAAGTCCCTGGACATAGACACAATGCAGACACACACATAAATGGACATACACGCACACATACACATACACATAGACACACACAGACATAGACATATATACACACACATACGCACTCATAGACACGCCCACACATACACACATCTGACACACATGGGAAATGTCACCTGCCAAAGAAGGCCACAATCTGACAGAGTATTCACATTAAACTTAGGGCTAGTGACTGAAAGTTGCAGGTTGGTCTTAAGTGTGTCGATTTTGCATGCGGAGTCTGATGATTCATCTCACCTTTCTCCCTGCTGGGACAGAGTCCATTTTCTTCTGAGGAAAGAAGCCTGCAGTGGTGGTGCCTCTGTGTGAAAGTCAGGCACTGGGACGGATTTTTGAGGTTAACAAGGACCAAGCACCCAGATCTTACTGAAATTCAGTAGTTGATGGGTTTATCAACTCCTCTGTCTTCTCTGAAAATTGAAAATGTACTAGATGTGATGGTTTTCTGTCACATGAAACTGGTCAGCAGAACTTGGGCTAACTACAGAGAATTTATTACAGAGTATCACAAAGAAATACCATTTAATGTATTATCCCCCAGGTGGCCAAGTTACCTCCTTAGCTTAACAGTATGGGCTGGAATTTGAATCCTAACTGTTACACAAGCCTTGGTGAGGCAGAACTGATCTGGGCAGTATTTTGGCAATATTCATTGCATTAGACTTGGAGTGGGAATTTTTGAAAATATTCAGATTTATGGTCTGGAAAAAACAATGATACAAAACATGCCTTATTTTCTCATAAAAACTCAATTCCCCTTTCTCCGCAGTTCTTGTCACAACAATAAATTACAAGTTAGACAAGATGAAGTTTCTGAATAAGATCCATCCTGGTGATGTAAGACACACAGGACAAAAAGGCTGAGAAGGCTAAAATACATTGTTTATGTATGTGTTTGTTTATACAGTGTTTGTATATACATTGTTTATGTACATTGTTTGTTAAATGTACAGCTAAAATACGCTGTGTAATAAAGGCTGAACTGAGCTCAAAACCAGTAGTTTTCCTCGCAAGATAAAACTGCAGCTACTCAAAATTTCCATAACAGAATTGTGATGATTTTTCCCCATGTAAGTCATGCTTCATATTCATATTTCCAAACTGCTACTTATTTCCTAGCATTCCATAATTAATGCCATTTGTATTTTCAATAACATGGTTCAGAGAAACACACTTTTTCCTAACAACATTGGTTATTTCTGACAACCAGAACATCACAAAATGGCAAATGTAGGTTTTGATCGGGCTAGTTTTCCATTCCAAATACACAGCTTCTTCTAGTGAATGCATACTTAGAGAATGCTTCAAAGGAAATGATTCAAACTCGCATGATCCAAAAGGCTTTACAAAATGACTATACGCTGCATACTATGTCTTTTTCTACTTCAGAAACCACATTATTTAGGTATGTGTTTTAATAAGATTCACAATGGTTGCAGATTAGAAGAAAAAGATTACCTGTCAGAGAATGACATTTATAAGCTTTGTAGAACTACGGCTAATGCCTGAACTCCCTTCTCTGGACTGTTTAGACTAGTACCAGTGAAGAAGCAAACAGGAATTCTTTCAACAGCCAAACTCCTCCTAACTTCTGCAACATAAGGAACCCATAATGTAAGAGAAATAAAAGTGTAAGAAAGCTAGAAAGAGAGTGAGTCACTTGGAGAAATGGGCAAATTATGGAACAGAAAACAAACACAGTTTGGCCAGCAGCTATCCAGCCAGTTATGCAACTACTTGAAGGTTACTAAAGTGTTTACACTTCACACGCGAGGAAACGCAGATTTACAAATGTAGGTTGTGCATGACATCAGACCAAAAGGAGACAGTAATGAACATACAACTGAAGCAGAACCAGTTCTTAAGCAGCCACACACACAGCTAGATAAATCCCCAGTGACTAAGTTTTTCTTCTTTCCACATTTGTAAACTAATAAAAGCTGCAAGTAGTAAATACAATCGGGATTTGTCACACTCCCTGAAGGACTTTGGGTCCCTAAAGGCAATAAATGCAGTGGTAAGCAACAGATAAAATACAGCAATTTAGCTTCTTTTTTACAACTTCACACTTCCTGGATGGGCAATATAGGTGTGTTTTACAACCCCATTCAAAGAAAGTAACTTGACTGGAAATTCGTTATCCTACACATCAGCAGGATTAATTTGAGGTTCATTATGCATTATGCTGAAGTGAGATTGTGCAATCACTCTAAGCTTTGGTGACAATGTGGCTAGGAACTGGGAGTATAACAACAGCACACAGATGAACTACAAGAAGCTCAGGCATGTTTGTCATACAGGTCTGTAGTACGTGTGGAGAAATTCATCTGAACATGCTTTTGTTTCTTCAGTAAAGGGAAGTATTACAAGCTCAGATTTCAGAAAATCTACTCAGTGTGGAAATTTATTTGATTGAAGACCCAGCAGTAATCTATGAAACGATGTAGTATTTTTACCAGTGCTTTACACTTCTTTAAAAGTACTGAATAAACTAATTCAGATACTTGAAAATGCTACGTACAGTGTATTATATTGCATTTATGCACCTGTAACAACTCACTAATAAAGAAACCCAGCGATGATCCAGGTGATGAATGATTTCTGGATGATTTCCCAAGAGGCTATTGCAATTATTAATTTAGTTACTGTTGTAACAACAAACAAACCTTCCTTCCACTCTCCAATATCTTACTTGCAAATGGTGGGGGGGAAAAGAAATCTGTCCATGAGATAAATATGGAGAAACATTATGCTATTTTTACAGTCAGACTACTACCATCCTTTATATTTCTAGGGTGAAACCATGGTATTGTTAAATACTTCCAGTGGAAGAGAATTAACAGCATCACAGTTGGTAAAGGGTAGTTACAGCAATTTATTGAAAAAAATACACACCTCATTATGTAGCCAGTCTAACGATCTTTTGAAACTAACACACAGAGAGTCATTTTGGCAATGTGCCTCTTAGACATTATAATAATCAATTTCATGTTAAGGGCTTGATTTTTTGACATGTCTTCTAATGGAAACTTAATTTTAGTCTGTCAAAATGTATGAGCTTACAGCTGTACATGTAGAGAGGGAGGAACTCAGTCACGAAAACACTGATGTAGCGACAGTAATTCAGAAATAACAGGGAATCTCTTCTTTACATGGCTCTTCTTTTGGGATACTTTCTTCAAAAGGGTTATAGCATGAAGAAATAATGACCATGGCATATCATAAGATCTCTCTTCAGTGTTCTGGGATTGACAACAGGTCATCTAACACACTTTTGACAGTGTTGTCACCCTGTAGTGAAAAGAGACAGGAGTTTGTTCCATGAATACACGACTGCAATGCATTTGCCATCTTTGTCCAGGACTGCAAATCTGAGAGCCGACAGCAGCTGTTTGTCCTTCTCCTTTCTTGTTTCGCTTTTTGTCTTCAAGACACTTTCTTTATGTCCAGGAGCTTTCACAGTGCTTATGATGCAGCACACTCTATGGGACACAGGAGCTTCTGATCAACAGAGAGAAGTTGAAAAGGGCTTTTATTTTCATTCTAAGTCCTTAATCTTCATCACTTGAAGGACAATGAGCTGCATAATCAAAACCAGGAAACCTGATGGGCAGTTCTCCCCATTTCTTAAAAATTTGCTTTGTTGTTTTCTTGTCTGCAAATACAACCACAAAATTTCTAATCTTTAGACAAGGCAGGTCAAGACCTCGGTGTACCATCATATTTCCCCAAGTCTGCAAGTAGAAGGAAATTACATTTCAGATAAAATAAGACAAGATCATTGCACAGAAATAAATAGAGACAGCAAGAAGAATATGAAAATAAAGTGTTCCTCACTTGTCCACAGTGTTTACATATAATTTCCCCATTAGTCTGGTAATCAGCATGCTTATCTTGCAGTGTTTTATTTTCTCTTGTATGATAAAGACTTCTGAAAAACAGACAGCACCCATCAGAATCCATTAGTCATTCCATGCTACATACAGACATATACACAGTGACTGATTACTGAAATCAGATATGAAACCTAAAATGTCATAAACTCTCTGACTGTTGACACATTGAGGAGTTTGAGAAAATGCAAGGTCATACTTCATGCTCCTAAGTAATGATGAAATACATGTGTACTCCATGTCCCTCTTCATTGCATTTCAGGAGCTGCATCCTCCCTCACACATCTCAAAGTAGGAGCAGCAGGCTCTCATTTTAATAGGAGACAGATCTAGCTTGGTTTTTTCAGGTGCCATGGAACTGTCAATGAAATAATACCTGAAAATTAAAGGTTTTCTTTTTATTCCCTGTAGTTCAACCTTATCCCTTAACAGAATCATTTGGTTCTGACTATCCAGACCTGCAGAGTATGCGCACATTCTTGCATCATTTAGTTTAGGGAGTATGGATCCCGACGGTTACTATTAGCCTGTGCAGAGTGGAATACATACCATACTACATAGTAAGTGACCTAGCTAATATTACCACAGAAGCTGCATCCTTTTTTCAAAGTTTTAAACTCAATTCACCTTGAAATCAGGAATAAGAACAAACATTTTGCTCAAGCTCCTTAACTGTAAACTCCATAGAGCCTAGGACCCAACAATATTGGAATAATCTATTTTTTCCTCACAGGGCCTAGAGGGTTACAGGCCCTGTTAAAGCCTTGATGAAAAGAAAATCTGTTTCTGCCTGAAAGAGATAAAGTAGTTCATAAACACTTACTGGAAATCTTTTCTCACACTGACATGATGCATGTCTTCAATAACTTGTATGTCTTCTCCAGAACATACTGGCTTGTAGCAAGTTTTGCATAAGAATTTTATTAGTGAAGGATTTTTCTTGTATGTCTTGCGCTGATCTCTCTTTGCCTTCATTTGCTTTTCCACTATACTTTGCAACTGGAAACTCTGAATCTAGAAATAAATCAGTAAGAGCACTGTAACATTCTGCTGGAATGACAATAATAGTTTTCTTTCTCAGTTATTTTACTGAGTTCACTGTCAACATGACTTCTAGTCAATTTTCCTGGCTTGTGTGTTTCCCCCTTACCAATAGAAAACCAGACTTTTCTAAAGGACTAGAAAACAGATTATAAAACAAATATTGGCAAAAGAATTCAAAGCCATATGCAGTAACTAGTATTATTTAAAGTTTTTCTCCTCTATGTAGATTTCAAGTAGAAGTATTTCATATGTATGAAATACAATACAAATCAGTTTTCTTTAAAAGGGAAGTGCAGAGTTGCAGTGAATACCTTATTTAAATACTCTTCCTGTGGCATCTTCTGGACACGCTGAATGGCCTTATACATCATTTTCTCACGAAAAATATTAACATCTTCACGTTCAACAGCCCCTGAGCCACTTGAAGCCACAAGAGCATAGGTGCTTTCATCTGCTCGAGCTCGACCACGAGCCTACAATTTGCAAGGAATACAACAATAAACAGCACAATGCTCCCTATTACATCACACAATATTTCTTCCCAGTTTTGTAATGGAAGACATGCACTATTCCATATGCACTGTCCCCAAAGAGCATTTTTTTTTCCATTTAACTCAGACAGATAAAGAATCAGTGAATAACACATACTATTGCTGCAGTATCATCTATGATACCTGTGAAAGCTGCTCAGGTTTGTGATTAGCATGTTTTGCAATGCTGAAACTATATATTGTTACCAAAATATAAGGATGCATTTAAATATTAAAATATTTAAACATAATAAATATAAAAATAAATATTTAAATATATAAATATTTCTGCTCACAAGCTAAATGAGAGCATGTATCCAGCTGGTATTCTGATATGTAATAATCTCTCTTTAGCTGATGATGGTGTGGTGTCCATACACTGGTGGTACAAATGCCTCTTGTATCAACTGGTCTGATGACCATATTCTTGTATCTCTTCTATTAAGAGAGCTTACTGTTTGTGTAGAACTTTGAATGGATGCCACACCATTACAGAGAGAGGCAAATTTTATATTGCATATAGACTGAGGATGGCAATTGGAAGTAAGCCTTGAGGATGGCAATTGGAAGTAAGCCTTGTTGCAAGAGCATTTTCTCTTTTAGCATTCAAGTATTTCAAAATTAATTCCAAGTGTCAGGTATATGATTCACCATTTGCCAATTCCAAAAAGAAAAGCATTATTAAAATAAGCTACATATGCAGAAAACTCATACCTGCAGCATAGCAATTTCATTGGTGACGAGGCCATAGCGAATAACAATGTTACACTCTTTGATGTCCAGGCCTTCCTCAGCTACAGTAGTAGCAATTAGTAAATTTACATTTCCATGTCGAAATTTATCAATAACTTCCCTTTGCTCATTCTGTAAATTACAATCATTATATTAACTTTCAGTATTAGTTTCTGTTACCAGTTTCTTCTAATTAACGAGTTTCAGGAATTACAGTCCCATCATTTCTGAGCTGAGTGCCAAACATCAAGTGGCTTTAACAATTGCATTTAAGCATCATGCAAACAAGGAGTTCCTATTGAATATAATAGGTGTTCAGCACCATATTTTGAGGGAGGAGACTGCAGAAGCCAATCCTTTTAGGGTGACCAAGCTTGGAACTTCATAGCCTATGTCACAGGTACTAGGGGATTTGATAATATAGTTGTTCTATTGTTTTCAAATTCTTTAAGTACTTATTCGTAAGTCTGGATTTCTATAACTTCAGTAATTTCCGATTAAAATATAGACTTCCAACTCTAGTTCTAAAGCACTTAAAATTCCCCATAATAAATGGAGACCATAACTCTGGTGATCTGGGGAGCACAAAAAACCCAATGATACACTTTAAAAAGAAAGCATCTAAAATCACAGACTTCTGAATCAACTGGGTGTTTGTCACCAGCTTGAGCAGAGGAACAGAAACTTGCTATTTGCTATATTCAGCTTCAAAATGCAGAAGCTATTGTTTGTGCAATGTGGCACACAAATGAAATTCCAAGTTTGATAGAACACAGGCAACTTTTGGAGAGAATTTTTTGAGAGAACTCTTTTTTTTGAAACTGAGTACAGCAGTAGGAAAAGGACTCTACCCAGCAGCAAAACACACAATTTTTGCTTAAATGCTTATATGGGGAGTAAAGAGCAGGACAGAAGAGAACGTGAAGTCCTTTGTTTTGAAAATGTTTTAATTGCATGTATAAATCACCAGAGAGATGTGGTGTATGAAATCAACATAATGGTACCAGACGGACACAATTGAGTGATCAACTGTGATGTTTTCAGTATGAGTTTTGGCAAGTTTTCTTTCAATGGTTATGCGTCAGTGTGAAGCATGCATGTAAATTGGTGTAATTTGATTTAAGCAATGATGTTACAAAAAGACAGGCATAATCAACTTTGTAGTTTTATTTTTCAATTCAGCAGCTAAAATATAACGTGCATTACTGTTGTCCTAATAAGTATAAACTCATTTAACGACTGCATTTTTGTTCTTTCCACTTTTGCTTCCCATGCCTCTCCACAACTTGTGTCCCTTTTGACTACACACTACTCTAGGCAATGGATGCTGGCTAGTCCTATTGCCATAGAATCCAAAACCAAAAAAAGCTTGTTACTTGGGGAAATAAAATTATTCCAACATTATTATTCACATATCCTGCAGCTTATGAAGGTAAGTTGCTGGCAGGTATGAAACCAGAACTCTGGGCTCTGAACTTCAGTCCATTGGCCTAGTACTGTAACAAGTTGTTTTCCAAAATCATGGACAAGAGGTAATGTTGACATGCATGGTTCTGTACCTGAGTCATGGGCTTCATCTCACTGTTATGTCCAGAGCCGATAAGATAATGGGCCCTAATTCCCACTTCTTCAAATTTTGGGTTGTCCTTAATCCACTGGAATAGAGCAAAGGCACTTAGACGAGTCTTTGTGAAGATAATTCCTCGCGGTTCCTCAGTCTTTGTGAACTCCTCCATTAGAGTATTTCTCAACTTTATTAGCTTCTCATTTTCATTTTCTGGCTTTCCAGCCAACTCTTTCAGCTGTTTCTTTTTTGCTTTAAAAAGAACAGATGTAAATTAAGAAAAAGTAACCATGTAAAATAACAGTTCGAGACAAAATAAACCCCAAAACCAACAAAACAAAGCACAACTTTCTATATAATTCTCTCAGCATGGCTAATTCACATTCAGTTTGAAGAGCTGTGGCATACCAATTATTTTTGAAGTGAGTTTATATTAATCAAAAACACACTAATCAATCAAAATAAATCACCATTATCATACACTTAGCCTATATTTCATGGTGAGAATAAGCCAAAGAAAAAAAACTGCCTATACACACAAGAGGTGGTACAGAGTTAAATGCACTGTAATAAAGAGCAGCTTGTAATATTTACAGAACTGTTTTAAAATCACGGAAAACAGTCTTACAAGGAGAAACAGATTAATATGCACAGCCTTGGAGCTAATAATGTTTTTATAAAGTTAGATATAAATTGTTCTTGGGACATGAATTAAAGTAGGAATCCTCACTAGAAACATGCAGTACTGTAGACACCAGCATGGGCACATTGTTATCGATACTGCAGTTGCAAGACATTTCAATGTACTCAGTGAAATGTCAAATGAATGACTCTCTTCAACTGGCTCTATTGACCATAAGGAGGGAGGATTCCTCATGTGTTTTAATTTTTTAAAAACTTCTAATATTTAAAAACCTATGTCATTATCAGATAATTGTGCAAGCACAACAAGAACACTTTAAGGCAGGGACGTTGTGTGTTACTACACTCTGATGCCATGACCCTGTGCAGACTATTCCAGTGTGCCTAATCCAAGGCAATCATACTCAATGCACCACAAACTACTACACCACCTAGACAGTGGCTTTATGACTAATCTTATTCATATTTTAGAATGTAATCAAACCCAGAAACACATACAAAAAGTAGGTAGACAAAAACTCCCACAGCTTTCCCCCTTAGTTAAACCTACACTAAAGGCTCCAGGGGGTTTATCACCCAAAGATGAATTCTGCTCTTAAAGCTGAAAAAATTTAGATTCTATTCTATTATTCCTAGCACTTTCAGTGGTAAAATCCTAACAAAATGGAATTTATTTTTCACTGACAGGTTCTTTGAACTTCATTTACCTGCAGAAATAAAAGCAATTATCAACAATACTAATGAAACTAAGTTTAATTTTTAGTTAGTTTAAAATTTTGGTTCTCAGCAACAGCTTAAAACTGGAACTCTAAATAAGGGGGAACAGACAGGTATGAAGAGTCATTAAAAAACATGCTGACATTATCAAACATATATTTTTAAGTTTTTGTAACATTTCCTGAATTTCTCAATGATGACAGTCTAAATTTGTAGTTCATTGGCTGAACATGAAGCTGGGCCACATTCTACAGTATAATCTATTTTTGTTTGCACCACCTGAGAGCCATGGGTGATGGGAGCAAACTTGTCTAGCTCTTTCTCATTGCAAAGGCAGTAAAGGGAAAAAGCCAACCAAAAAAGTTTTGTGTGTCAAGGACTGAATGAATTCTAGTCCCAAGCTGAATGATCTGAAGAAAAGGCAACTAGATTTGATCTTTGCAGTTTGATCTTTTGTTTAATTCTCTAACTAAATATTCTTTACTTGAAACTAGGTAAAGCACTCTCCTTTCTTAATATATAGACAAACAAACTTTGGCAGAAAGGGCTGGGTAAGAACTCATAATTTCATTACTTTTGTATTCCATTTGCTCAACCTTTTGCCCCCCAAGAGTGTCCACTGAAATATATACTTTATGTATCTGTTAAGAGTGCCCTCAGGGAGACTTCACTGGATAAAAGCAGAGAACAGCTTGTACTTATTGGCAGCAAAAAAAAAGTGACTTTAGGCTGGAGCTGAAGAACCTCTATTACATGTTATGACATAATCCCACTATGATGTTGTTTAATGCATTCAGAACTGTATGAACTGGGATATTAAGGTACTGTGATAACAAACAACACAGCAATCTCTAGGATGTAATAACTAATGGGCCCATGCAAACCATGTTACTGCATGATTATGGATTTCACATATTAAATATTACAATGTATTTCAAACTCACCATGAAATAAACCTATTAGAAATTCATCTGTTTCATCCTGTTTTGATACTGCTGGCTCATCATCATCATCATCATCACTCCTTACTGTCTTCTTACTTTTCTCCTCTTTATAAAAGTTATTTAGGTGATTGTAGGCATCCACCATTCGGATGGTGTCATTTATCTGGAGAGCATCATTATATTTCTTCAAGTGTTCTGCACAAACACGTTCCCTGCGTTTTTCTTCTTTTGCAGCTAGAAGTGAACAAAAATAGAAGAACATGTCTGTGTATAGAATGACCCAAAGAAATCCAAAGCTGGGGTATATTTGCTATGCATTTACCTCTTCTCTCTTCTCTGATCACCCACTGTTCATATGTCTGAGTTCCAAACTCAGATTTTGGATGCAACTGGCAATAATTTTGTATTTCTGTCATGATCTCAGTAATTCTCTCTTTAAATGGATCCTAGAAATGAATTGATTAGGCAAAGTAAGTAAGCATCTTCTGGCAACAAAAACATTGGCTAGTACCACACTGAGCCACTTTTTAAAAGTTAAATCTTAAATTAAAAACCAAGTAAGGCTGTTAAGTGTGTTAAGTGTTATGGAAATATACAGTTCAGAATATTACAAAAATTATACTGTGAAGTAACATTTTTTTAATGGTATATGATATCATCACTTCAATACAAATATCTCAGCTTTAGAAGGTCTTTTGACCAGACACCTCAAAATATAACCGACATAAATAAAAATTCAGTTCTATTTGACTTCACTGATACTTTTTGAAACAGAGAAAGCAACAGTATTCAAATTAGCACTCTGGATCATCAAAAATCTATAGAAAAAGAGCATTAGGCAAAAGTTTCTGATACCGTACAACACATTTTTAAAGGGAAATATAACTTTAATACTGATTTGTTTGAAAAAACATACCCTTTTTTTGTCATCTGCAATCACAGTCTTCTTAGACGGTTCCTTTACCTGATTCTTTAGCTGGGAGACATGCTCTTCAACAGTCATAATTCTACATGCATCAAGATTGGCACAGATCTGGGAGAAAACAAAATGTTGTTTCTTTCAATATTGAATGAGTTATTCCACATGAAAATGGAATTAATGCAACAGAGCTTCTTATTTAGATATTGAGGTTTACATAACTTGATTTTCTTCCCAAAAGAACTGGATAAAGGCAGTATCAACATAAGAAAGGCCAAGTCTTTGAAAAGCATTTGAGATAAGCTGCACAAGTTACTTTTTAGCCAGAAGAGATCCTTGCATACAGGAAAAAAATGGTAGATCAGGATGCAAATCAAGTATTTTGAAAAGGAAAATACAGCATCAGTACTTTGGAAGAGTAGATTTTGGAGAACCAAATAAATAAAGTGATGGTGAACTAGGAAAAAAAAGAAAATAAATATTAGGGATTAATTATAAAAGTAAGAGCTATTATGAGAGTAGAAAATAATTTGAGATAATCTTTCCTGGAACAGGAAGGCATAGAGAGAATTTCCGTGCTAAGTGCACAACTGAACTGGACTTTTCTGCTTTTGACCTCTTCGAAGGAGAAAATAAATCCATGTCATTAAGTAATAAGGGAAAACATAACATTATTCTGAGCAGAAAAAACAGTAAAGGAAGTCTGCCAGGTGTTCCTTTTAATATCTTCAGTGGTAGTTGTCTATTTCAGCTTGCATATTCAGATTACATTTCTTCAGATACAAACCCCAGCATCCTATCATTAGGATTTCAGAGTTGATGAAAAGGAATTTTGTGCTTTTTCCATTGCCAGCAAGTTTTTGTGTCAAAATTCCTTGCAATTCTGTCTACTTCAAAACAGCACAAAACCTTCTTGCAGGCCCACTTATTCAGTATCACATTCTGTTCTAGTGCAATTTACTAGTCAGGAGTTTTCACTTCAGTACTGGGCTAAATTCTACTCTTCTATTACTAATGCAAAACCATTTAATTTCAATTAAAATATAGTTTCTTTAAGTATAGAATTTAACAGATTAATCAGGTGTTCACACAACCTCAATGAGTAACTCTAACTGAAAAAACAAAACACATTTATATGCTACCTGTATCTCACAAGTGGTTTCTGCTTTGTTTAAGTATTCAACATTGTTTCTCATTTTCTTGGACTCACGAAAATGCTCAGCTTAGTCACTCTAGAAATACAGATATAAAATACGTCATGTCTCTAGTATTTAGGAATACACAGTAAATTACAAACCATCAATGGAACAATAAGACTTTTAATAACCATAAAACCATACTACACTGTGGATTTGTTGCCTCTGATCTTGAGAGTTTTTTTCAAGTGAGGCAATCTTTTAACGTCTCTTTTCAGTAACCCTACTTTCCTGTAAAGTAACCTTTATTTGTACATGGATTTCCATTATTTTTTAGAGGGTCAATTTAATGGCTATGAGCTGAACTCCAATGTACACAAGAACAAAAAAAAATCAGATTGTCTATTTGGAGCCTAACACTGACTAAAAGTTTTACTTGAACAAGACAATATCCCTTTGATGGCTTGCAAGTGTTAGGGCTATTTACTTTCAGAATATGCTCTTCAGCTTTGGAGTAGGATGTTGCACCTCCTACACCAGGTGAGGCTGTCAGTCCCAGAATCTGAGGCTGTGGGATCTGTGGTTTGTTTTCTTTTGCCAGCTTCCTGTTCTTCATCTTTTCTTTTAAGTAACGTCGCATTATATTGTTGTAGACACCTTCCTTTTGAGTGTGATGACACTCATCGATAATGATGAGGGAAAAATCTGGAAAAAAAAAAAAAGACTCCTAAAGTGAAGAATTTTATTTCAAATGCATAATTTGTGTGACTAAATCTTATAACAGGTAAGGATGGTGTTGAAAAGAACCCATCAGTTTGTTTGAGAACTAATGTACTAGGAAACTGAAGTGCTGGAGGAAGGCATGGAGGGAAGATGAATATATTTAATGGACTTTGGAACCTTTGCTACAGTCCTGATGTGCCAAGTAGTTTTACATTTCATGTAATGAAAAAAAAGACTTTCTATTTTTGCAAAAACAATCTGATGATATAAAGAATTTCAGAGAAATATTTTTCATGTCTTACCAGTGGTAAGAATATATTACTGTTGAACTCAATACTATCTTTTATATCCATAACTGTGTCTGACAAACTACACATTGTTTGCCTTTTAGAAGATAAATAACATGTTACAAGCCTTTCAGACATTCTTGAAAGGCTTGTTGTGGTCAAAATACGCTTCCATTTTGTAGCAACACAGAGATTTCCTCCCTATTAGTGTCCAAATAAAAGATTTATATTACTTTATGGATGTGTTATTGGAAAGAACAAACAGATTAGTGGGAGCACTGCCACTCCTCTCTCTTTCGTAGTGGAGGAAACTGATGAAGATTCAGACAGGTATTATGTGCTTTTTGGTCACAGTGTGTTTACATGCAAGCAATATACAATAAGGAAAAATAATTTTTTTTTTTGTTTCAAATTTCTCAAAAAATATAGAAAAGATATCTTTAATCTATCTGCACATGCAGCCGGTGACATGTATTTCAAGGTTCTGAGCTGGAAGATCCATGAACATTTTTCTCTTTCTCTAACAACAAAACTGGTTTATGGAGCTCCCACTCCTTCTGTAGCTGGCCGGTAACTCCCTAATTTGACATGGTTTCCAACAATTTGAAGGAAGTTTGTGGACATGACTGTAAAGAAGATCACTGAAATGATCAGGGTTAAACTTTTATATGTATTTTTTTTTTGTGTGGACAATTTCCATGGTCTTGTTTACACACTGATGTGTAAACATGTTGAGGTGCTCAAACTGTTGCACCACTACAAGTCACTTTTGAACCACTGGCAGCAGAAGCTGGAAATTAACAGAGAGCTAAATCAGTCTCAGCTGGTATTGAAGAGTCTAAAGAAGGATGGAGACTAAACAAGGGAATTTATATTTAAAGGCTACACCAAACACTTCTGCTAGGAAAGCAAGCCAGTGCTCCATGTCGATGGGGAGAGCTGATTGCCTTCACAGCAGTTCAGGAAGCCAGTTTGGACAGGAGTGATGGAGTTTCAAATCTAAATTCTTATTTATTTCTAAGATTTCTAGATATTGCAAGATTTCAGAAGCAGTGCTGGCAGTTTCTCAGTTATTCTGCCAACATGAACTTAATTCCTTTGATTTTGACCATCATCTCCATCATGCATATTCCTATAATTACTTGTGAAGAAACTAACCTACCAGAAGGGATGTGTTTCTTCTACCAAGGAAGTGATACACAGCTTTTAGAAAGTCCATACAGTGACTTCAGCCCTTGGTAAAGAGGGTAAACATTTGGTAAAATGCAATTAAGAGAGTCCCCTCCATTTCACTGAGGCTGGAAGTCCATATTATGTGTAACGCAGACCTCTGTGGAAACTGATGAAAAAAGTATGCACAGAAATATGGAAAAAACTTGTAACTAATTAGGATGATTTATATAGGCTGCGAGTTAACCAAGTCACAGCCACAGAAATGGAGCTGGCTGTGTTCATGCTTGCTTGGCTTTGGCCCAGCTGAACTTAGTAGCACAGGTGTAACAGCACAGAAAAAGAATGAGGTGCAGGGCTGCCTGAGTTCTGGAAAAAATGCAGCTCCTTATGAAGGAAACTTTGCAAAGTGTGAAACCCATTCAACCCACTTCATTACACAATCTGGTTGGGACTCAGCCCAGTTCTAAACAGGCCAGCAGTTCCAGTAGAAATGTTCAGATGCCTCCATATAGCATTCCAAAATGATTCAGATGTAGGAAAGTTTATTAACTTCGATGCAGTGGAGAGGAAATAAGTATAAGGAAATTGCTGGTACTCTACCTAGGTTAATAACAAGGCATTCTGAAGGAGGGGATGCAATTGTGAGGTACCCAAGTGGCTCTGCAGGAGTTAGTTTAGATCAAGCAGTATGCCAGTCAGCACTGAGCATTGACAGACACAAACCGACCCCTCAGGTTTCTCTGCTGTCTCTGTAACACCCAGACCAGTACTTCTTTTATCTCAGGGCCATTATTTTGGATATCACAGCTCTCCCCTACACCCTGCCACATCTAAAAAGGAGTTGATTGCAGGCAAATAGAGGGAGAAGTTAACATCTCCCAGACGAAGGTTGCTGCAGCCCAGGCCCTGGAGCTGACGTCATGGGCTGTTCTATTTGTACATCACTGGCAGATAATACCATTTCCTTTCTGATCTCCCAGAGATACCTGCCACTTTAGCATTCTGGGAAAACAATCTTGCCTTATTTATCTTTTGTTTTCTTCAACTTCCTTCATCTTTTGTAGGAAACCATTATATCTGCTGAGCTCAGAGAGACACAGTTATAAGCAATCATATCAGTGTACATTAGCAAAACTACAACAGTTTAAAGAATTTAACTTTTACAACCGATTGGCCTTTATCTTGTGTTCCATTGTATTTCTCAAACTACCAAGAGCATTTGAGTTTTGATAGTTTTTTCTCATCCTGTATATGGCTTCTATGTGATATAACTCAATGCTCTACCAAGCTTGGAAAGTGGAACCAGTACGACTGCATTTGCACAAAGTTGTGCTTATGCTAGATAAAATAGGAAGCATAAAAAATATTTAGTACAAATAAACTATAGAGTCTAGTTTTGGCTTGCAAGCCTATTAATTAAGATCTGATTTTGACTACAGCTTGCATTTATAAATTGAAAAAAAACCCTACAGAATGTGGCATATTTTTACTCTGCAATTTTCCAGAATAGAGACATACTTTTATTCCCTCTGTAAAAATTTCAGAATTAAAAACTTGCCTGATAAGTGGACACCTTCTTCATCTTCCTTGGATGCATTTAACAGTGAATTCTCAAGGATCTGTGCTGTACTGATGATGACATCATTTCTTCTGACGACTTCAGGAAATGAGATTTTCAGCTGAGAATCACCACTTAAACCAATAACCTGATACCAACGCTTCAGGAATGGACTAAACTCTGTTTGTAAATGCTGTTCTACCAATGGTACCTGAACAAAAGTTTCCAAAGAATTTAAAACATATTACACACAGGATTAAAAATACATGCCTGTTTGCCACAAATGTTAGGTGAGCAAAAGAAAATCAAGCAGCAAAAATCCCTGAACCAATTTCTCCCCTCCAACTTCTCCTATGAAACCTTTCTGTCTCAAGAACTTTGGCTTAACTGTGCCTTCAAAAGAATGAACAAACCATGCATGCTTTGGCTCTTTAACTGAGCTTATAACACGCTTTCACGTTTATTCTTGTAAGAGGATATGGATATTGTTTACAATTTCAATAAAATTCTTAAATGTATTTCTATGTTTTCATATTACAATAGAAGATTCATTTATATGTGCTAAATTTAACTGCAAAAATTACAGCAATTATCAGAAAATCTGATAAAACATTCCTTAGCTACTGTGAGACTCATTAAGTGGCCTTCATTAACAAACTGAAACACAGAATGTGAAAAATATTTTTATTTTTTACAATTCATTACAATATGAAATTGTACTTTTTCCAATAATGTGGTTATTGCAGCACATCTAAAATTTCACTTGCACTGGGGTACACTAAAATAATTTGTGCTTGCACCACGCTGATGGTGCAATAGAGGTGACTATCTAGATCTGTATGTCTTTAAACACAGTACACCTGGAGAAGCTGAGAATTGTGTTTATATTCATTTTACAGTGCCTATATTAATAATGTGTGATGTTTGAAAAATATTATTCTTAAAAAAATGGACCAACTTACCTTATTAACAAGTACTATGACTTTTCCAGGCTCTGATGCTCTTGTCTTCTTATCCAAGTGATCTTTGGTAATGTAAACAGCCACTCTGGTTTTACCACTGCCTGTAGGGAGACATATTATAATATTCTCCCCATTCAGTGCTGGCTTTGCAACTTCCATCTGGTAATCTCTCAGGGTAAGATCTGGCTCAGGTGAGGCTCTCCTCTCCCCTTCATCTTCATCTAAGGGTAAAAAGAAATATAAGTGTCAAACAGGAGGCATAGAACATATATCAGAGGAGCAAAAAAATGTCAAAGGGAAAAATATTAATTTACTACCAGAAGCATCTTGTGAATAAATAGAAACAGCATACTAGCATGCATAGACAATGTTGCTCTGTGGACCTGTGGAACTCTAGATCAGAACTGCTTCCATCCAGTCACCACTCAGGGCAGGTGGAATAAGCCACAGTACGGCTTCACCCATCTATATTGAAATGACTACTATTAGGTATGAATTCAAATGATACAGTTCAGTGGCACTGGGACCAACAAAGGTTGTGTTTGCAGCTGCAGTATTTATAATCTAGCCAAGCTTCTGTGACGTTCTCCTTCATCAATACTGAAATTTATTTGGTTACAAGGGAGCTGCCTTTTAAAATACTTCCCAGAATGAAAAATGGAGCCATAGAAAGAAAAAAAAGATATGGAACACTTAAAAATGGTCAAGGGAGTTATAAAGTATAAAGACCAGACAGATAAGAAAATTCAATTGCCCATACAAGATGGAGCTAACTGCAGAATGTATCACATCTATTCATGGTAGATTACGTTGCTTCTTAGCCTGACTCACACATAATGCAATTGAGTGTTCATTAAAAAGCCACAGACATTTGCCACCTAAGGGCAAAGCCTTCCATCTCTTATTGAAAATGCAATGGTAGAGTTTAGATCTACGGCTCACAGAAAAAACAATGTTATAAACATAAAAGTAAAAAAAAAAATGCTGTTGAATTATTTTGAGCAGCAAGAAAAGCATATCAAGTCTCTTGAGTTTACATGTATTTAGGGAGTCAGAATATATATCTTAATAGCAGAAGGATTTATTTCAATGGAGTTTTCATGGAGTTTTTTTGCTACAAATAAGTTTAGATCACTCTTCAAGTATTAACTGGCCTCAGTGAAGGAAAGGCACAAATTCATTCTACTAGACTAAAAATGAGGAGAGAAAAACCCTAGTTTTGTTTCCTGATGATATCATTCAATGAAGAATCATGAGGATTTTATTATCACTGATACATTACACACAAAGTAAGTATATTTTTCTAGCATTCCTGATTCCATTAAATAAAATTAAACTAACAAAAAGTAATGAAGCTTGATAAAACACTGCTGATGGAAACATCTGAATGCCATTCTTAAGTGTTTTTTGCTTGTTTTGCCTTTTAGTGTGAGCGCAGAGCTACCTGGACACAGGGACATTTGCACCGGAGAGTACTTGCTGTTACTTATCTGACTTCTACTACTCTCTTTCGAGGAAGAATGTTGTTTGCTTTCTGGTTGGCTAAATTCAATAGCTCAATCATATTGAAACTACCACTTTATCACCCATCTGTTTGGTTAAATTTCAGTTCCTTAACATCCTCAATTAACAGTCCAGGCCTGAAAAATATTTAACTTAGCTCTCCCCTAGCTTCTTCAGCCCCTGTTTAGATAAAGGCTAATACAGGAATCTTGTCACAGATTAAAGAATTAAATAATTAAAGATTTTTTGTCATGCACAGTATAACATTGGGGAAGTTGTCTGCCTTCATACAAGGCTCATGCGAATTGCTGCTCTGGGCTAAAAGAAACATGATAATTATTCTATTGTCCTAACCACACAATTTTTTAAAATGTGAAATGAACTTGGCACATAAAAATGCAGCTGAATCCACACGACTCTTTGCGTTAAAATCCAAATCATATCAGTGTTTAATAACACCATCTAAACATCTTTGTTAATACAACAGCCTTACTGCAAAATTTCAAATTATAAAATCCATAAATAGTGCATCTCCATCTTCTTAGCATGTTTTTGTCATTATTGCTCTCAGTGAGTTTACTAGACATGATTAAAAAGCACGGATGTTTTTAAAAACTTTTTAACTGGTTGTTTTTAAAACCCACATGTAAACAGAACATATAGCAAGTAAACACTGGGAAAAAAGCTGTTCTCCATTCTTCACAAAACTGCAGTGATTTTTTTTTTCTGGATTACTGGACACAGCAAATGCCCAATTTACTTAATGAGAGATACTTCAGGAATCTTAAAGGATCAGGCCATATCTACATATGTGCTGCCAAATACCAGGAGCCTGGCTCAGCCGGACCACCTGATACAGTGTGCCTGCCTGTCCACAGAACAGAGAAGCTCCCATGCTGAGACATTTCATGTGACAGAGTGAATCAAAAAATACAATGTGACTTATGAGTGTCCTCAGTTGATGCAGAGGTGCAAAGTATATTCTTTGGAGTTAGCAACACACAGATAAAATCTTAGCTGTAGTGTAAATTGCTTAGCTTAGCTAAATTGCTGTAGTGTAGCAATTTAAATCTGAGCTATCCTGAATTTTGTGTGTACTTACAAAATACATGGATTTTAATATTTAAAAAGCTTGAAACTATTTCAAAAGTATTTATTATAAACACTTTGCAGGCATATGATATAAAAAATTTACAGTGACTTTACTGATGTAATACTAGGTTTATCAGGCCTATTAGCTGGCTTGAAAGGTGCTCGGATTTTTTCTAGCCCTCGTCCAAGACACAGTCCCAGCACAAATCTTAAAAAGGCTAGATTCCAAAAACTACTTCTTGAACTCTGTATAGGTAAACAGGCTGATTACCATGTTGGACAGTTCCCAATTTGTTTTGCCTGAGGTTTGAAAAAAAAAAAAAAGACAAAAACATATTGGGATGTCTCTTACACCAGCAGTGTTTACTTTGGCTCAGACTATATACATAACAAGATAATACCTGTCTGCTAAGTAGTACATAAGCACAGTCCAATATCTAGTTTAAAACTGTATTTAGAACATGCACATGTGTTTAAATGTAAGATTCACAAAGGTCTTCAGATAGCAACCCCCATTGCTTAGGTTGCTTTTACAAATAAGACTACTAAAGTACTTGGGTCCAAAGTGGACATTCATTATTGTTCCGCAGGTACCCAGGAGATGTTTCTGCTCACCTTTTGTTGCTTCTAAAACATTCCTATTCCCTCTCACCCTATGTGAGGGCCAGGCACAATCTAGCTCCTCTCTGAGAGCAGAAGAAACACATCTGTGTGGCAGCACTATGAGGATCTGTCCAGGTGACTGCACTGGATGACGTCTAGTCCCTTCAGCCTATGTGATTTTATCATTCTGCCTCACTGACCTGTTGTGATGATGATGATGTCTATAGACCTGTTCAGACGATCTCAGTAAATTGACTGTTTTGGGGCTAGGACTTAGGTCCAGACCCTTAAAAATGGTATCTGTTTTCCAACAAAATAGGAGTAAGTCCAGCATCTAAATACAGAGAACTAGAGTTCACAGTGAAAGAAAACCCTCCACTGAGTTTTGTTCTAGCCCACTCACAGAGTACTTACCCTAGAGCTTACTTTGCAGTTACTAAATAATAACAGAAGGGAAATGTACCTGAATCGCTGGTTGTGCAGCTCTGTCCCAGGCTTTCATTCAAGTTACTGACACTTCCATCTCCTATGGAGACATCTGACTCTAAATGAAAAACACATAGAAATGTACTATAATGTATTTGCTGTACAAATATTAATAGCAAACGCATATTGTTTACTCTCCCCCGAAGTTGTTAAAGTAGGTTAGATGAATGTCAGGCAGGGATGGCCGAGATATAATTTTTTCTATTTTTGGTAAAGATAAAAATATGAACAATTCATTTTCTTATGGAAGAAAATACGGAGTGGAAGATTAATATCCAAAGCATGGCAGAGGTAAGGCACTGCGGGTCATGATTTATTGCTTGAAAACAGGGGTTCCAGACATGATCACCTGCATAATCCCCTTTAGTTCTATTTTACTGTATCTTTTCAGAAAGATGAAAAACCAGAAAAAGTTGCTGGCCAACGGAACATTCTCTTTTACTCCCTGCAAGCCATGAGAGCTACATCTGTAGTAAAATAAAAACAAAGCCCGAACTGCGATTTTTTTTTTTTTTTTTTTTTTTTTAAGCTCCTTCATGTAACATGAGAAGAGCAAACCAAGTAAATACAAGCAGTGATGAGTTATAGAACCCTGCGGAGCAAAAGAGGCGACCCCGAGCTCGCGAGAGGCCGGGCGCGGCCGCAGCCGCTCGGCGGCTCCGCTGCGGAGATCCTCGTGTTCCGCTCGCCCTCTGCTGGGCCATCCATGCCTTACACGCGCTGATCTTCTCGGGGCGCCGGTACAATTCATAGAGCTCGATTTTCCGAAACTCAGTCCTTTAAGTATCTTTAATAAGGATTATAAGGATACCTTAAGTATCCTTTAAGATGCCCCGTTCTTCCGGGAAAATCTGCTGCAAACAGTATCACCCTGAGCTATCAGCTTACCGACGGCGCTCTGCAATTGAGCCCACGGTGTGCTTATGGAACCAGTCAGAGTAATAGTGTTGACCAACGTTCTGCTTAATTAGCCAGGGAACTCGTGTTCCGATCAAGTTCTTTCCAGTGAATATCCCATTATGGTCCAGATCTGTATTTTTCCTAACTTATTGTCCCCAACAAATTATTCATAAAGCAAAGTAGATTCTGTGAATGAGAATTTAGCAGTGAATGGAAGTTACAGTGTCTTTAGAAAGGAATGCCTGAAATACACAGTATAAAGTCTCGGTGAGTGAGGTGGAAATTAAACCTAGTCTTCATTCAGTAAAGTTATGTAGCTATCTTAGCTACCACTAGGAGTCAGGTATTAGTAGTTTATCTAACATAGCTATGAAAACTGATGCAAACATCTATCTTGCTGTCCTACAGTTGTCATCATTTATTCCATACAGATATGAGAATCTGATCCCACTATTAACCACCATCATCTGTAGAAAGTGTTACGATAGACAGGGGCATTAAAGACTTTAAGCACCAAAATTAAGCCTATTCTCCTAGAAATGAATGCAATCAACAGAAAGGCACAAAAAAGAAGAAAACCTCACCAGTTCCAAGCCATGTTCAAAGACCTGTGACAAACTATTAAGTAGCATTAGTAGGAACTCCCAGCTATGAAGATGACACTGCTATTTCTTGTTTTCACTTTCTAGAAATCCACATAGGACAGGAAAGAGAGGACAAAATTAAAATTCTGTCTATCTATTCCTTATGGTCTCCCATCTAAAATGACCTTCTGAAAGACATAAGAATAAGAATCCATAAAGTGTTTTGCACACAATTATCTAAATTACAATGTGCAGCATGCATTATACAACAATCTCTCAACAAAAAACATCAGTGGTGAAGTGAAATGCAAAATACTCATCTTCCAAATGAAAGGTGAATAGAATAATGTTCTCCTTTCTCAACTCTGGCAACTTTCTTCAATTATTTTAGCACAAAGTAAATTTTAAAATACCCAAATCAGTAAGCATTTCCAAAATAATGAAGATAAAAGAGTTAATATTCTAGCAGCTGTTTTTACCACTTTTGCTAATCTTCCATTAGAGTCCTGCTTGCACATTGTAATGCAGAATATTTCACAGGAAGATTTTCAGTCACTTTGCACTGACTACTAAATAAGTATAAAAACAATGGAATGCAATGAAAGGCAAGCCTTGGAAAAGAGAGCTGCTATTATTTAAACTGTTGTTTAGACAGGTAACTGCAGCAACTTAATCCAAGTGTTGACCTTGCAAACTTATTTGCTTTTGTGTTATTTTGTGTGTATGAAGTTTCTTTACCTGTGCTTTTGCATGTTCAGTTTTTCTCTAGTTATCTCTTGGGCTAAATGATCTATTTCTACTTTTTTTCAGGACCTTACTGCTCTCATACCTTCTGACTGTCTCGGTTTCATCTACTTAAATAAAAGGGTCAGAGGAGGCTTCAGACACAATGCAAACTGCAGTAATTTCAAGAGACTTGAAAAAGCTTCTTTCTTCTTGAAATATGTCCTCAAGACATAAAGGAATGGTGGGAGTGTACTGCAAAACTGACAACACTTGACACCATCAAATTACAAACTAGGTGGGTTACCAGCCCACGTGGAAGTAGAATCTGGGCTCCATTTGTATTTTAATCCACCTGGTCTAAAAATACAGTCTTATGAAATCATGAGAAAGGATGGAATTAGGGAATGGAAAAAGAGCTGAGTGCAGTTAAGTCTGAGTGTACAAGTGCACTGATATCAAAGCTTATTGCACTTCAGGATGGCTGAATGTGAGCCTGTTCCTCTGCAGAGATCTCCAAGCAGCATTGCCTCCTGGCAGCCCTTATTATCCTGCATCTACACTGCTGCTTCAGTTCATCTCAGAAGTGCATGTTTACAGTGAATCTGTCAATTGTCCCCACTTACACTACTTTGGTTCATATCACAGAGCTGGTTTAGATCAGAAGAAACAAACTGTCAGCTGAAACCAAATGAGATTTGTTCCAGCTAATTGTAGGCACACAGCATGAGACTGAAGTCAATCTGAACCAAACTGATGGAATCCATCTACTCTGTACCCTCTCAGCCATTTCACTGCACAGATCTGCTCAACTGCCCAAACTGCTCATAACCACTCTCTATTAATTTCAGCTCTGTGCTGAGACCGTAGTTTTTTAGCTACAATTAGCTTGTGGCACACTAGTTAATAACTAATAGATCTAATTATCTGCAACCCTCAACCTGACAAGACACAAGCAGAAGAGCAGGCTGACAGCACTGAAAACCTACCTTTAGTGAGGCCCGATAAGAGCCTTAGCTTTGCCCAGAAAGGATTCCAAATAACAATGAAGATAAATCAGTCTGATCCATTTTTAATTATTATTAAATATTTGGCACCTCTTCTTTATACTGCCAAATTATGTTCTAACCCAAGAAAACCAAGTTGATATTTTTGCTGTAGTTAATAACTCACTACTTGCTACAAAGCATTGTGACATCTTGTTAATACCATGCTAAATGAGAAATAGGCTACTACTGTTGCACATTGAAAGGCTGCAGTTTTTCAGAGCCATTTTTAAAAAGTAATTATTCATATTTGATATAAAGAGAACCCACCAGTATAATTCCAGGCAGGATTTACCTTAGCTGTAATTATTGTTTGAGCTCCATCTGAACTTGGAACACATATGGCTCCTGAATCAGGCAGTGTACGTTTGAATCACTGGTTCACAGCTATGTTTGGGTGTTGTTGCTGGCCATTGCTGTTGCTCATACCCAACTCCCAAGGCATGCTTTTAAGAGTGGATCTATATGAACAACAGGCCACAATAATTCCTAAACATTTTTACTAAAAATGTACTTCTGAGTATGTATGTGACATGAGAAAGGTTGTTCGATACTCTATAAGTACCTTAAAATAAACAGAAAAAATGACTTGTTGGACAGCACTAAGGGACTTTTCCAAGCAGAAAATGCTTTTCAATATAGAATTTCCAGCCTTCTAGAAAGAAGTACTTAATACAGTTACAGTTTTAGTGGTACAAAAACATTCCTCTTGTCTTAAACTTTGTCAACACTGTATAGTGTTGTCAATGTTAACCTAATGTTGTCATTGGATAATATAAACCTACCATGGATGGGTCTGAAATAAAATATTAATCTAATAATATTAATATTTTTATCAACAATATTAAATATATTCAAAAACGACTCATTTATTCACACAGGTACCAGATCAAAATAGCAGTTAGTGGACAAACCTGACACCAGAGAATTCATTTCTATGGATGTTTCCAATACACTGTTCTCACTGCTGAAACTATCATCCACATTTTCTTCCTGTTTCAAATTCTCCGCTGTGATGTGTCCTGGTTGGCTTGTAACTTCTGCTTCTTCGTTTGTACTCTTCTCCATCCCATTTTGTTTATTCTCTGTTCCTAGAAAATATAGAGAAATTCTAAGGCAATGCTACAAAAGATTTAATTTCTTTTAGTGTGGAGCAGAGAAAACACAGAACTAACCTCTATTCATCACATACATAACACTGTAACATACGGTCTTGGTCTTGACTCAGATGTTATAGTTTGGAATTTTGACCTTTATATAAATATTAATTAATAATTTACTAATTTACAATTAGAAACTAAATTTAGAGAGATTAATAGATGTATTTTTATGAAGCTCTCAATTTCTGTGCGTAGGCGTTTCCTAATAACAAGGTATTTTACTGTAACAAATCACAGGGGGTCAAGCTGCAGTGATAAAATGTAGCACCAGTGTTCTTCCCCAGGTGTCAATGAACCTGTTTTCAGTGTTTCCTCTCTGTGCCCTTATGTCAGGGGATGCTCCTGCAACCACACACTTTAGGTATCTACACACATACAGCACTGTGTACATGGAAAGTTACTTATCCTCTGCTAAGAGCAACACCATTCACACTTCATGTAGTAGTCTGTACAGGTTGGTTTGGGGCCTGCGTTGCCCAAGATTACAGAGAAACTGTGGGATAAATGCATTCATTCAGTAGTTCATCAAACAACTGAATTAAACTTCAGTTTTACCCTGTATGGTCTGCACTATACTGAAAATTCAGAAACGCAAAATTTGAAAAGAATTGAAAATAAAAATGTGAAAAGAATATTAATAATTTGCATATTTGTGAAATATTTATGACTTTGTTTACCTTACTGATGGCAAAGTAGTGAGGACGAGAATTTAAGTCTCACAAAGCTGCAACACAGAATGAAAATTAGGATCATAATAGCTGCTGAGCTATTCCCAGGAGCCAAGTTTCACTCAGAATGGTCTTCTGAGGCTCTGACTTGGTTGGTCTTGTCCTGCACACTGTAACACTCAACCATCTTTGAACAGCACCCTCAAATATCACAGCTGCTTGTCTGTGTCTGGCAGAACACCAGCTGATTCCTGTCCAAAGCTGGAGGACACACCTTCACGTCCCTCTTACCTCAATCTTAATGTATTGACCCATATGCAGCAACTGAAAGTACAGAGACAGTTCTGGTGAGCTCCTCAAGTGAGCAGGCTGTAGCTGCTAAATGGGAAATCTGTTAAAATAATTTAGTCTCAAAAATTTTATAAAACATATGGGGAGTAAAAATAAGGGATAAATTATTTGAGGTCTGCTTCCTTTTCTATATTTAAGAATACAGGGAAGCACTGGGATGATTTTACAGTATTATAAGCATTATACAGGAATGAAAAGGAGCAGCCACTTCACTAGTTTATTCTATTATTTTTAGTAAATTTTATAATGCTTTGAGACTTATGAATGTCTTAAAGTATGCAAAGTCCTTTAAAATGCCAAAAATATTTGTAAACCAGTCTTTAAAGGAAGCATTTGTATTGAAGAAGAAATCCAGGTAAAGTCTGTTCTTTTTTGTTCAAATTAATCTTCAGAATATTTTTTATGAATGATTATAAAAATCACACTGAAAACCAATGGGTTTTAAAAGGTAAGGATTCAGTTTAATTGTAACTAAATGCATACTGTTGTAGTTCTCATATTGCTTAATAAGGATTCTTAGTATTTAAAAATCTATTGATTAGGCTGTTACATAACTTGGTTTTGAAATCCCTGGACAATCAAAAGCATTAGTCCCAGTATCACTGTAAAACAATATGGTGGGAGTCCTGCATAGTTTCTTAAATAACAGTACCAAAAAAAAAAAAAAAAAGATATTAAAAATCCACCNGTGGGAGTCCTGCATAGTTTCTTAAATAACAGTACCAAAAAAAAAAAAAAGAGATATTAAAAATCCACACAACAGTACCAGTGAAATAAGATGATTACCTCCTGTATTTCCGCTTAAATCATCTGCAAGGTCTTCATGTTGAGTTTCACGGAGAGCAATCAAAAAAGAAGAGAACCAATCTTTCTTCTGCACTATTCTGCTCAGTAGCTCCCTTGCACCATCTCTGTTCCCATGATTGTCAGCAACAGTCTGGATCTGGTAAAAATAAAAACCCAGAAGCAACCCTCACACAGACTTCAGAAATGGTTTGAGGAAGTTAGTAAGAATAGTATAGGTGCAAAAGCATTTCCCTGTCATCATTAAAACATACTGAAAAAGAAAGATATAAAATTGACCCGCCACTCATCAGAAGAGACTTACTGCAGCTTTGTCCAACCTCATGCTCATCCCATATGATTTTGGGTAGGATATATAAAACCTATGAAATCTGAAATTTAATTTGAGACTGGTAGTACTAGACAATGGTTACAATAGTAACCCCTATATAATAATTATTAGTATTGTGGAATAATAATTGGTGTTCAGACTGGTTTAGGGAATAGGTAACCTTGATTAAGGAGAAATGATGTCACACCAGTTACCAAAGCTCAGACTTATTCTATAAAATGACCTCATACATAAAATGGAACACTGCCCTTCTTAAACTCTGGCTTCATCATCTCAACTCCCACTTAATAACACAATAGCTAAGCCTCTAGAAAAGGGCTATTGCCCTCAAAGAAGCTATGGGACAGTGTCCCAAGGCTGTCCCAAGCAGAACTTGTCATGTGATCACATGAGGAACAAAACAACGATCCCAAGAGCAAAGCAGCCTAAGACAGGTGTTCAGTCCTCAAGGGCACTTTTCTCAAGGCTCGAGAATCACCCACCACGATATGCAAGGTAATGGGCAGGCATAGCAGTCGGAACACCTGACTGAGATTCATGACTAAAAGGAAGTGCACGGAAAGTGGGAGGCATTAGGAAAGCCTAAACTCCATTGGAGTTAAAACTGGCAGGACTGTGAAGGGTATTGAATGGTTTGGTGGAAGTACCAGCAGCAAAAAGGTAACCTGGGGGAACATGAGGACCCATTAGAAGGGAATGGAGCCAGTAACTTCCGAAAAGGCCTCTGCATCTGCCTGTTGTGTTACCATACTTGCCTCCCCACTCACTAGGGTGCAGCTGATCATTGCTGCTACCTGACAGTCACAAGACAAAATTATATATGTGTCTTGGGGTGACTCTATGATGTATATCCCCTATCGCTACTCTATGCCCACCAATCTTTTCTGTGCCTTTAAACTGAGCCTGAGAGGGACAGAGGGAAAAAAAAAACAAAACTTCTCAAAGCAGTTGTTTCAAGGACACATAGATACGCTCCTCGGCTTCTGCGGTACCCTTGGGTTTTTCAGCCAACTTTTCTTTCGGCTCTTCTTTTTCCCGGAGGGAGACGGAGAGCTGAACTTTGTTTTCTTAGGATTTTGTTTTTTTTTTTTCTCTTCTTCTCTTCTGGACTGTTTCAACAACATCTGAACACATCAGGAGAAGTTCTTCCCGGAGGCCCGGGGGGGTGGCCCCTCGCCGACCCAGCTCCGAGGAGGAGAGAGACCACACCTACAGAAGGACTCTGAAATCTTCCCAGGTTTTCTCTCCCCAGAGAGAGAGATCTCATTATTTAGCATTATTATTCCTTTCCAGTGTGTTTGTTAAATAAATAGCTTTTATCTCTTTCACTTTCCTTCGAGGAATTTTTTTTTCCCCCGAACCTGGTGGGGGAGGGGTGGTTGCAACCTGACTTCTATCAGAGGATATTTTCCTCCAAATTTGTCCAAACTAAGACAGTATGTTACAGTCATTTAACTGAGATGGAACATAAAACTACCTCAAAAGTGGATGCAAGGGCTCAGAGTGCACGTGATGTAGTTCCACCCTTAGTTTACCAGTTTTCCCCCTTATTGCTATGGCAATTACTATTTTAATTTGTTCTAGTACTGTTTCAGGACATCCATTTTTTTTTGAGTTTCAAGTAAGTTTCACATTCCAGGCATTAGCAAAGTGGAATAAACACTGGGAAATATTTTCATCAAAGGTTAACACTTCCTTGTTCTTGTCCAACTGGTATTTCTGTTCACCTCACTGTCTAGTGTGATAGTCCTTAGTGAACCTATAGGAAAAAAGGGGACAGAAAATCTTGCTTTATTTTAACTCAAGTATTCTTTAGGACTTTACAGACCATCACTACTTCCTGGTATGGTTCTAGGGCCAGAAGACAATGATCTTCTGAGCCTAAGGTCTGTGACAAAATAATAAGTAACAGTAAAGTCTGACATATTTCTTCCACTTAGACACTGTCGTGGTCCAATCCTCTGATACCGGCATTTTTCTTTGCCAAGCTCTTAGCTGCCATCCCACCTGCTGCCCCACTGTCAAGAGTCTTCATTGGCATACCTGGCTTACCCATTAACTCCTTCCCCAAGTCTGGGAACTCTCCTTTCATTTTTGCATTTACTACGCCATTTGTAGGTGTGGCTTCCTACCTGCCCCACAGCCCCTGGGGCTGGCCAGTGTCTGTGGCACTACCTACGCCCAGACTCACCCGATCCATGTCCTCGTCCTGGAAGATGCCCATCTCCAGGCACTTCTCGGCCACCTGCACGGGCCGCATCCTGTCCACCAGCGTGCCGTGGAGCAGCTGCACCAGGTGCACGCAGAGGTCGTGCTCGGCCTCCTCTGCCGGCGAGGGCAGCTGGCTCAGGCTGGGGTTGGCGTAGCAGGCGGCCAGGCTGCAGCCGCCGTGCTCCAGCGCCTGCAGGAACTCGCGGATCCAGCCGCAGCCGCGGGGCCCCCGCTCCACGGCCCGCAGCAGCTCCTCCGCCCCCGCCGCCTGGCCCCGCTGCAGGGCGGCCGCACGCACCCTCTCCCTGTCCTCCGCGCTCAGCGAGGGGAGCCGGTCCAGCACGGGCTGCACCTGGATGCACTGCTTCAGCCGCGGCCTGAAGCAGGAGATGATGTACAGGAACAGCTCGTCCCGGGTGCTGTCTGCCATGGCTGCTCCCGCGGGCCGCTGGTGGTGGCTCCGCCTGGGCCCTGGCGAGCAGCGCGGCCCCGGCCCCCGCTCCGCGACCCCGGCGCC
>VZTI01005982.1:1092791-1156705 GCA_013397865.1 Struthidea cinerea
ACATCAGCGCATTGCACAGCACAGCACCTCACCGCACAGCACCGCACAGCACCGCACTGCCCAGCACAGCACTGCACAGCACCGCACAGCGCCGCACATCAGCACACAGCACAGCACAGCACCGCACCGCACAGCACCGCAGCACACTGCACATCAGCGCACAGCACCGCACAGCACCGCACATCAGCGCACTGCCCAGCGCAGCACTGCACAGCACAGCACCGCACAGCACCGCACAGCACCATCACCGCACGGCACCGCACTGCACCGCCCACCATCACACTGCACAGCACAGCACCGCGCCGTGCAGTGTACATTCTCACACAATGTTGACAGGGTAAGAATGTTTAACAGGAGAGGATGGAAATATCAGGGGTGCTGATCTGCAGGTGCAGTATTAAGTACAACTGTCATGGGAGGAATTGTGCCTTCTGCTGTGCTGGTATTGCAGTCTGCTGTGATTCTATTTGTGTCCAGCATTTTAGAACTCAGCAGCTCCAATGAGAGGACATACAATTTGTCAGTGGGCAAGACTCCAGTTGCTTCACCTCAGCAGGCAGCCAGAGGCCATGACAAACAGTGCTTTTCAGCTTTTCGTATGTTACTTATGATGCTGGTGAATGAGACAGGAGCTTTGATGAGTGCTCACCAGAGAGACAAAATTGCTAGGACACAATCTGCAGCAGGAAAAGGGAAGACAGGTTCATCTGCAGACAGCCAGCAGTGAGGTGAGAGACCAGAAAATGCACTTGCAAATTGAACAGCATGGGAACGTGGAAGGAAAGAGACATGCATTTGGGCGTATGCTTCCAGGAAACAGCAGAGTTGGGCAGGTCAAGACACATGACTACTGTGTATTACTGTAAATCTGTGTCTGTAGGTGAATGTGCACATCCAAATAGTTCCAGTTGCTGCACAGGTTAATGATCGAAAAGCATCACAACCTCTCCTTTGCTTTAAATGTTGAACTACACCCATAGCCAGTAGGAGCCAGTGAACTCATTAAGAGCTCTGCTGATCTGTACAGTCTCACCTCTCACCTTTGAAGTGATTGTCCACGTTGCTTTTGCACTTCAGCTACTTTAGCTTTTCCTGAATTTCCAGGAGACTCATCTGTATTTACAGCTTATAATTTATATGCATTTTTAGCTACAGGTTTTTAATGCACAAAGCCAAGTGTTCCTGAGTTCAAGCAAACCCAAAACGTACCTCCTATAGTTCTGAAAGCTTCTATGGATATGTTACAACTGTGTGGGTATACAACCCTTAACATTATTCCCAGTTTGATTTGGATAACACAGACCCATTTCTATCAAGTGAAAACCAGACTGGACTTTTGTAGAGTCCCACCCCTCCAAAAAAACCCATAAAAACCCTCAACAAAATCACCTGCAAATAAAGGGGCACTTTTTGCTGTTTAGAAAATTAATACATTTCCAAACCCAAGGGTTCATACCTGTTTCTGGAAGAAAAAAGCATGAAGCAGTAGGTCTTCATGTACTTCATTGAACCTCAACAAGAAAAGAAGTGACCTGAGAAGGCAGATCTTTCTGTGACAGGGAAGGGGCAGCTAGAGTGTTGCAACCAAACTTTCATCTTTTGTTTCTGCATTCCTTGGCAGGAAGCTTAGAATCTCCATGACATTATAAAGTCTCCCTTATTTGCGACCATTTGTTATTTTTCTTCTTGGTACAAGGACAAGGGAAGGAACAAAGCCTCTTTGAGCCGAAAAAATGGAGTAAGAAGTGGAGCTTTTCCTTCACTTAGACTGACTGCAGTAATTGTCACTCTTCCTCTTCCCCAATGCTCCTTCCCCAGGCCACCTGTTTTGCTCAGTCTCTTTGCAATAACGAGAAATACCAAGTGATGAAATTGGACAAAAGGCCTTTTGTAAAGCAATGCTCATGTGTTATACTTTTTTCATTAATTTTATTTTTAATTTATACCAGACTTTTTAGAATGCAGCATAACCACAAATACCTTTTTAGAAAATATGCTAACTTGTTTGTTGTAAAAGACATGAATGTTAGTTACCAGGCTGAGATAGAGCAGAAGTCATTAACACTTACTATTAAAAAAACCCCAAATATGTTATCCAACACTCCTGTTTCAATGGAGTATATGCAGGCAGAGATTTTCACTGGTCCCTTGTGAGAGGAAAGATACGTGCTAATGCCTTTACAAACAATTCCATGGTTGAGGGTGTGGATGTTAAGGTCTTTGAAATGGGTGTTAATGTCTCTACCAACTTCAAGCCACAGGTTTGTTGCAGAACCCAGAGAGTCTGACTCCTGAAACAGACAAATGGGTCCCCACAAGCTTGAGTTTCAGAATTTTGGGGTAAAATAACAGGCTCAAGGGGGGGAATATGTGGTTCGGGCAGGCTGTACCTTCCGAGTACCTCGGCCAGTGGGGAAAGGAAGAGGGCAACACGCGGCCGGGAGTTTAGGATAAAAGGAGGCTGCGCCCTCCGAAACCTTGAGAGAGAAAACCCTGCGGGCGTGTGCCCCGGTGGACTCTCTCCCTTTATTTGAATAAAGTTGCAGGACTCCTCTGTCTCCTTTTTTGGACATAAACCTCTGGGGTTTGTGGATTAATTTTCCTGACACTAGGATCTGCTTTTGCAAGGCAGTGAGCAGTGCAGCCCTCCTGTCATCGTGGTAGAAGAGCAGTCAGCCTGTTGTAGCATTTGGACCTTTCAACAATCAACAGAAGCATGAGGCAGTAGAAAATTTGATCTTGTATGGGAAGGGTTGGTTTATCTTTTCAGTGACAAAGGTATTGACAATTAATTTTGGTATCTTTAAAAGGAAAGGTAAAGCAGAGCCATGTTCAGTAGCTCAACACTCACACTAGTTTTAAATGAGGAGATTCACCCACCTTGGCTTTATCTACCAGCTGAGTATGACTAAAGCGTCCTGTTTCGTTCTGACCCCAACATAAAACAAATGTATATGTGAAGGAGAGCCACTATCACATCTTTCTGTAGCACTGATTCAGGACAGAGGGTTTAGTTTGGTTTTAGGTAAAATTTAAGTTCTTCCCCTCTAACTGGATTGCATGCTTTTCTATAACCAGTTCTCACCCTAGACGAACTTCACATTAAAGCTATAAGATTAGAAAGAAGAAGAAGAAGAAGATTAGATCACATCTTTCTGTAGCACTGATTCAGGACAGAGGGTTTAGTTTGGTTTTAGGTAAAATTTAAGTTCTTCCCCTCTAACTGGATTGCATGCTTTTCTATAACCAGTTCTCACCCTAGACGAACTTCACATTAAAGCTATAAGATTAGAAAATCATATGAACATTTAAAAATATTTGAAAGCAGTAATAAAAAGGTCATTTCCTTCTAAAAAAACCACAACATTTGAAGCAGAATAATATTTTAATAAAATTAAATCTAAGTATTCACAAAGCATTATGCATATACAGTACATACTGTATTTAAAGCCTACAGACCTTAGATCATTTTATTCTAATGTAGTCAGCTTTGGACACAAGCTAAGCTTACTCATTTTGTAATAAGAAAGTTTACAATTGTTTCTGAAAGTGATTTTACATATATACATATATATATATATAGCTCTATATATATACTCCTACATATAAGTGTAGGTATATACACACACTTGTGTGTATGTGTGCATATAAATATATATACACATACACATACATACACACCTATGTACATACATAAAATACACACGTACGCACATCCAGGAACACGCGCGAGGTGTGTGTGTATGAGCATTGGAGAGGGGCCGGTCAGTACAAAGAGGTAACTGCAAACAGCCACCCTAATAATTATAAAACAAAAATGTGTAAAGTATTCTTAAGTTAAAACATATTGTTACTAATTTGTATTGAACAAAAGGAACACAGTCTTCTGCATTACATAGAAATTAGGTTTATTGCATTTGATTATGTTTGTGTGACAGATGAAGAGTACCTGTCTGCTCATCACAGCTGAATTCTATGATGCAATTAAAAAAAATAACAATACAAAAACCCAAAACCAAAATGTAGTGGAAACAAATGATTCAATTTAATGCCGTTTTGTGGATGTGACCTATGGTGATACTTTCCAGCATATGGCAGTTTTCCTCTCTGCTAAAATACTGTCCTACTTCAACTAGTTTGGAAGGAGGCTGTTTTCTCTGTCCTAATTGTTTCAATCCCAGAAGACTTGGTTGCCTTATTCTTTCTTTAGATTCAGACTCATTGTGATTTATTATAAAAAGCTCACTAGAAGAAAGGTAAATCAATTTTCAAAAGTGAGCTAGAAGAGCATTTCTGTTGAATTTTAGCTTGGATAGGTAGGAGTTTTTCTATGTGAATTATTATTATTGGTCTCCTATTTGCTCTGAAGACATATCCACAATAAAATACTATTTCCATGACAGCAGTAAATGGTAATCTCCATGCAAAGTAAACTGTAATTTCAGAACATGCATGTTATTTAAAAAAAATAAAAATATAAGGTGCCTTGAGAATGCTGGCAGTTTTACATTTGGAACATACAGTTAGTGTGTGTGTATGTATATATATTTACATCAGAACTGCTCAACTTTACCTTACAAGCTTCAGATTTAGGAAAATATACAGTACTTTTGCATATAATGGTATATTCCTTGTAGCCCCTGAGTCAAGTATAGAGGATTTAAATAAAAAAAAAAAAAAGGAGAAACAGCCATTAAAAGCACTTTTATGTGAAGTAATAGTATAAAAGTACTATTTCCCAGGAAGACCAGGATCAGAAACATGCCTATGAAGACTCAAGATTCCTTCAGTGCTTAGTGAAGATTCTGGCAAGGAAGGGTGCCTAACTGGCGGGAGACAAGTTTTACAAGGCTGGGGGGGATGCTCTACGGACTGGTCACGTTCTTGGTCTAAAAGAGAAGCCAGGTTGTCTTCTGAGGCTGTGTTCAGATGCACTCCACTTGAGAAGGATTCTTTGGATTTAAGTTTTGATTTTTCAACGTCTGAAAATTCAGGACACTGTAAGGGATGAGAAGAAACAAGATGGTAATAATTAAATTGGTCTCTTCCAGGCTCTTGTTCTGTTCAAAATTAGCACATTCAGATGGTTGATGGAAAACCATCTCTGAAAATTGAGTAGTGTACTGAAATATTTTTTACATGGTACTGCATTTGATTTAATGTATTTGTATTAAATTCTGCTGATTAATTGTAGAAGCCTGGATATCTTTTCCTCCCCTCAGACTTGCTAATATGACATCAAGATACACATATAAGCAGCCCTTTCTAAAGGACTGATTACTATTGAGACCCAGTCTAGGAGTATGGATCTCAACACTCTTGAAGTTCTGTTTTAGAGCATAACTCCAGAATTGCATAATTCTGAACATTCTAACCACTTGGATTTCTTTTCTGATAACTTTTGTGAAAAACATGACAATAAAGTAAATGTCTGATTATATGATCATTGTACGAATTATGGGAAACACAAATTTCTAAAAGCATGAGAAATAAAAAGGAAATTGTAGGAATAAAGCAAAGATTTTAGGAAAAGCTGTGGCAGTGAAAATATTAAAGAAGATACAATTATGCAGCAGAGCAAGGACACTAAAACAATGGTTAGAGTTTCTAGGCCTAGCTGAGCTAGCTCTCAGAGTTGCAAAAAATATGCTTAGCAAGATAGATAAGGTTAAGCTTTATAATGGAATATTGTGCATTGTTAAATAAGGTATAAAACAAGCAAGTATTGTTTGAAATACATGTACGTGCACTATTGAAGATTGGTTAAAACAGCAGTCTGTAACTCTTGGACTATCTGCTATTGGCTGAAAAACTTTTAAGAATGCTCTGTAACCAGGAAATTCTCAGAGATTTTAGGAAACGTGAGCTTGTGTGTCTCCGATGTCCTAACTCTGTAAGTGAGACTGATAAGATAATAAAGAAGCTCACAGAGCATCTGTCCTAGCTCCCCATTCCGTTTGTATATCGGCAGCTTGAATCCCTAAAACCCCCATAGAAAATGTGGCCTCTGAAACTGTGGTGTCTAAACCCACTGTGGAGATGCTAGGTCAAAATAATAATTTTGTATTCCTTAAACTAGTGAACCAGCACCTAGATTGGTATGCATTTCTTCCTCATAAGATAAAAAGACTAGGAAACCTCTTTTGATCTTATTGGACATGTACTTACCTGAGATGAAGGACTGAAACTTCTGTCTGTTTTAATTGATGCTGCAGGCTGAAGCTTTTGTATGACCTGGATTGCTGGCTGTTGATACTCTGCACCTGCTGTCACCATGCTATAGGCCGGTGGAATGAGTGCTGACTGCCTTTGCAGAAGCTGCAGGATGGTCTGGATATCAGCAGTCATTTGGGATTCAAGCCTAGAGAAGGAACATGAAATCAGTTAACTCATATACCAGGAACAGGTATATTTTACACACCAATTACAGAGGCGTTCGAGAGGGACCGGCAGTTTACCAGTGAAACCATTGCTTGTTGTGGCATGACCATGTCTTAAATAGAACAGTAGAGGGAGTACGGAGCCCTTCCAAAGCTTCTGGCTCTCCCTCTCCTTTGCAGAACATACCTACGAGCTTTTCTCTGGTTTTTGCTATATTAAGAATGAGTTCATCACTGTGCCTTAGGTTTGCAACAAGAAGCAATGCGGGGGACTGGGTATCTGGTTGAAAATAACTGGAATAAATGTATTCTCTTCATTGTAACTAAATTGATTTGTGCTGGCTGAGAATGGGATGTTATTTTGATGCATCTGACAGTGAATTCTGACATGCTAATACAGTGCACTGAACTAAGCAGAAGTCACATTTGTGTTTTTCCACAGTTAGAAAAAGAAAGATGCTTCCAAAATCATTAAAAATCCAACTGCCCAATTCTCATTACTGTGAAAATTTATTCAAACTTATGCAGGCCTCAGAATTAATGTCAGCATTTCTGATGTTCAAATTTTGTACCTTTAAAATATTTTTTTGCCTTTTCAAAAATTTGTATATGACTTCTGAAACACTCGAGCTGATTATGTTGCTCATACTTACAATTCCATAGCACTGAAATGATTTTTAAATGGTCTTGCCAAAATCTGTGAGAAACTCAGGAAAAGGTAATGCCTATTGTGCCTTCCCAGCTGCTGGAAGGCTACAGCACATGCTGACAGACTGTAATGCAGATATACAGCCTTCTGTACAGCAACTCAGCTTCTGACAGAGTAAACAGATCTTTGCCAGCAGCCCTTAATGTTGTGTTACTACTTGGGCTCCCTATGGTAGCAGAATTTAGCCTGTGCTGTCAGATTTTTGCTTTTACCACGTGCTGCACTAATGTTATTTTTTATCTTGTTGGAGTTGTCCATTGACTGTGTCATTTATTTATAAAAGCATCTGTGAATTTAATCCAAAAGATATGCCCAAAGTGTATTTGGAATGCTGTTCCTTCCTTTATCAGGAGAAGCTGGTTTTGTGGCATTAGCTCTCAGAAAAAAAGGCCCAAACCCAGACTACTGTTAGAGTCAGATGTGCCCTACTCACCCTCTTGTTCATCTCCCTTGGATTCTTTGCTACTTGCAAATGCGCTGTTCTCACACAAGCATGGTGCTGATGCCACATCATGCTGCAGGAACAGCAGCATGACACCATCCAGAGAACTTCTACCTGCTAAACCTGGGCCTTAACACCTCAGTGAATAAAAGGCAGCATTGGAGGATGCGCATTCAAGATTATTTTTGACTTTGAATTAACTCTAAAATGGCTCCCCTCTTCCTTTGTTAGTACTTGAAAGTTTCCTGGTACTTCAAATGAAAGAGTGTCTCTGGCAGTGTTTATTCATCATCATTGCATATAAAGGTTCGCTTTCCATTCTCCAAAATTTAAAACAAATCCATGCTACCCAAACAAACAGGAGAACCTTAGATGCTTGGCCCATAGTCTCCATGATATTCCAATTGCTTAAACAGAGATAACTCCAGGGACATATTCCCTGAACAGTGGCTTTCCAGCCCTCAATGTCTATTTAATAACTGAGTGTTATGCCAATTTTCTAACTTGGCATGGAAAAGTTCAGGGAGAAGTGACCATGCTTTGTAAGCTAGCAGCTCAGATCTGACAAAGGCAGGAAAGGATATTGTCTGTTATATTCATAGAAAACCCATCAAGGCCCCAAATCCCAGAAGTATGAAAAGCCTTAAAAACATGAGAAGAGTTAAAGAATAAAGTGATTTAATGAAATACATAACGATTTAATTCTTAGTTTATCAGTAACAATTATATTCTCTCACAGAAGAAAATACTGAGAACTTGCATGATAAAACTATGGGTAACTTTGAGGTATATTTTCAGTTTTGAGAGCTTAAATTTTCAGAAAATGAAATGTAACCAAAAGACTACATACTGTTGATGGGGATTCTGCAGGCATTTAGTTATGTGACATTTACAGTTACATAGATTACTTGACTTTACTGCAATTAGAAATTACAGCAGTTTAGGGTTCAGTGTTAAAAATGTCTTTTTAATACATTATGTCATATTCAGAAATGAAAAATACTTTTGTTTGATTGGCTTCTGGTAGGTGAAGGAATCAATATGCATTTAACCTGGCTTTAAACTGATTGCTAAAATATACAGCACAGAATGCCAGTGAAGAGCTACTAAAGTATAATTAAGACTGAGTGTGTGTCATAGTATTTGTCATGGAAAAATAATGAAAGTAATGGAATTACAGAGTGAAAATAATGAAAAAAAGCCACGGTCCTGAGCATAGGGCAATTTAAAATTAAGTGAAGTTGCATGGTAAATTACAGTGCAGGATGGATCAAAATTGCATAACCATATTTTTAAGAAGCTCTAAGCTATGCTGCTTAGCTGCCAGTAAAGAGTAATATATCAGTATTAAGCAAAGGTGATACTGGACTCTGATAAAGAAAGCATCATTTTTCTGTTGTAATAGGTATAAGTATTGTGCCTTTGCATACTCCCATGTCTTACTTATTATAGAGTTGAAAAAAAAGTTAATGCATCAAAAAGGGAAATCATCTGCAATACATTTTAAAAAGAAGGCAGCTGGTGTACTTTGAGTCTCCAGGAAAGAAAACATACTTCAGTTCTTGAAGATACTGAAAATTGCCATTTTGTGTCCCTGTCCATGGCAGGGGGTTGCAACCAGATGATCTCTTATGTCCCTTTCAACCCAAACTGTTTAAAGGTTCTATGATCTTGGGACAGCTCTCTTGATGAGGTGAGATTTAAATTTAACAATCTGAGGTGTCTCATTACAACTTCTTGGTTAAAAAGTTGGTCTTCTAAAACAGTTGAGGCAAAAGCTCCACTGCAAGGCCATTCAGAGTAGCCAATGTGTGTACCTAGAGGTAAAAGAGATGAATATTCTGGCAACATATCAAAAATTGTGTACCCAGCATTCCCAGAACTGTTTTTCCAAGATTCTGGAAAGCCCAACTTAGGTGATATATATAGGCTCCTCAGAATACATACAGACAAAAAAGTGATATTCCCATAAGACATATTTTTGTACTTTTGAGCTTCTGAAGATCTGAATGCTTTTGGAAACTTCCTGCACAAACTCATTCCTCCTGGAGCATCATCAATATCAGTTGCATTATGTACTCTTTCACACATGGGTTTTTTCTCTTTATTTTTACCTGTTGAGTTGTTCTTGAAGTAAATCTAATCGATTCTCCACTTCCCCGTATATAAAATCACTTTCAGTTTCACAGATTCCCCATGTAACATGGGATAATGCTGGTTGAACTGGGGAGTCCTGGTACTCCTGGATGTTCTCCTGTTCCCAGTTTCTTTTGTTCATGTCTGTTGAAAAACAAAACATATAAAAGTATAGAATTATGTATATAGAGTTGGAGAGGGGTTGGCACCTCTGAAGCATCCCACTTATGTTTCTCAAAACCTTGAAAGTCAAATTGGTACATTGGCACATTGACTGAACATCTCTCTTTGTTCCTTACTACTCCTAAAGGAAAGATAAAAGTGGTCACATACATGCTAACATTTTGAAGCTGTAGATAAACAAGCAGCTTTGACTAGACAGCATCATCAGAGTTCTGCCACTGCATGGCTTCTCTTTAGTTTTATTTCTATTACTTTACAAATGGATCCCAAATTTTCTGAAAGTGTTTTTTAGCAATTTTTTGTTCACTGAAAATAGAAAAATTTGTTCTAACCTAAAGGCATTAAATGATGTACTTGAATGTCTTTGATAGTGCACTTCAGAGGCCTGACTAAGACCCCTTCTCTTGCCCTTGAATGTGCTATTGAAGTGTATTCAATGCTTAATTTGTGGTGTAAAAGAAGGATTTGTTGCATTGCATTTACAGCAGTGGGCATGTGGTACAGTGCATTGGAATGTCCCCTCTAGAGAAAGGCGCCAGGCCTCAGTCAGCTGCCTTACCCATAAATGTAACACTACTTGTCTTAGGTTGGTGAAGTGTAATGTTTTCTCTGAGACAAGGGCCATTTAATGCAGCTCATGCTGCTTGAAAAAGGATACTGCTTATTATTCTCATAAATGGAATTGATTTTCATTGATGTAGCTTTTAGCATCACTACTCTCCCAACCCAATCCTTACATCACTGTGTAAAGCACATCTCTGAAACTCTTACAGTACTGTGGGGTGAAATGTGCCTGTCCGTTTTGTTTAATGCTTTGGGACTCCTAAAAGAATGAAATATTCAGCATTGCTCGGTCAGCCAGAAATCACTTTGATATTAAATGAAGCTTCATGGTAAACATGAAGTATCTAAAACCACTCATTATATGAGTAATTTATATTTACTTCTTTATCTCCAGCCCTTTGCAAAAAAAAAAGATGATGATTACTCCAGGTGTCACCCTGTACCTGCTGTGCCCAAATTTCATCCCCTTTGACCCTCCTGGTTCTTGGATCTCTGTGACCAAACCCTGCACATGACTACCAAACAGAGCTCAGGGACACTCTTTCCTTTTGCTTGGACTTCTGGTTTGGGCTATTTCTCCCTTCTTTCTCTGTTTACTTAATTTACCCCTCTGTGGATTTATTAATTAGTTTACATTCTTGGCTCTCTTCCATTTCTCCTGTTCACCAAGCTGTTGAAAGGTTACACATCAATTATCATGGGATATACTTGTTGCACTTATCGAGTATAGAATGAAGATCTTGCTGTGACCTTTGCAGAGCCTACAGGTGACTTACTTAGGTTGAACAGGGGTTTTTGTATAGCTCACCCTGCCCCCCCACAGCCTTTGTTTACTTTGAATGAATCTGTCATGCAAACAGTCAAAATTGGTCAGAATCACTCATTCTTCTTTGATGTGAATAAAAAAGGCTGTTCAAATGCTAACATCTGCTCAATACTATTCCCACTAGAGTTGTATTTGTAATTATTTAACTACATGAAGTTATAGAACATATTAAAGTTCTTATTGCACCCAGGCTGCTGCTTCAGCATACAGCTGGGCAAAATCCTTGACTGCTTATAAGGCATCTGCAGTTGGATTTGAATCCCACATCAGTCCCTGAATGATTTGCTCAGAGCTTCTCCTAACACTTCTCTTGGCACTGCATGCTGTTAACTCAGCATAGGTTACATTCATTTCACACTTGTGAAATTTTTCTAAGCAACCACAGCAGCTAGAGCCATATTTCAAAGAGAAGAGAAAAAAACCCCACAGTGTGGGTGACATGTAAGAGCTTTGTCCAAATGCTAATAGCTAATCCCTTTCAAACACGTCTTTGAGCAGTGTTTCTCTAAGTAAAGAGAGAGAGAAAAAAAAAAGAAAAAAAAAAGAAGTTCCTGCTCAGATTTAGTATTTCAAGTAGATGTAGGCAGGAAGGGGAGCTCTCACTACATGATTCCAAGTGTAAGGGGAGACTTTGTTCTCTCTCTCTCTTTTTTTTTTTTAATCAGACAAAGGTGGTTATTGCATTAACTGATCTTTGGTTAGCAGGTGTAGAAGGTTTCCTGGAGCTGTAGAGAGTGTTTGAATTTCATGTGACGACCTATAACTGATTTTATGCACTGGGCAGAAGGAAGACGAAAGAGATTTAATCTTGGCTACACAGAAACCTGTTCTGTTTCTGAGGGACTTAAGCCAACAGAAAGAAAGAGATAAAGGGTGTCACAGAAGCATGTAATTTGGTTTAGGAGGCACACATGGCACAATTTGCAGTGTTCAAGGAAAAGTTGGAAAGCTCTCAGAAAACCGAAAGGAGCATACTATGCAAAATTCCGGGGTAAAGTTTCAAATTATGGATTTAGGTGCAATGGATTTTGTAAATCCAGTAGACTTATAAGCAGTGAATTTCAAGAGCATTTCACTGCTTTTTAATGTCCTGTAAAAAACAAGATGTTGGTTACTTTACACAATGAATTTTAATAATTCATTAAAATCACAGATTTTCAACGCCATGGTTTATCCTAGGGAAATCACAGCTGGTTTTTGTCCCAGAATATGTATTTGGAGACTATTATAATACATGCTTAATTTGTGACAAAGCAAATGAATGGGCACTGAAATGACAAAAGTTCACACGCCATAAGCAAGTGAATACACTATAAAATATGGTGTTTTATCCATCTAAGTGTCTTTTCAGGTATTCCATATATGTTAGTAACCCCAGAAAAGCCCACCAGCAGCTACAACTTCATAACCAACTCTTGTCTTCCAGGGCTTGAAGAATCTTACGACTGAGAACTAAGTCAATAAATGTATAACTACGTTCACTGGAACAAGTAAAGAATCAGACTTTTAGCCCAAATAATGACCAAGTGAAGATAGCATTTTTCCTTAACATATAGCTAACAGCTATAGAATAATTCTCAGGTCTTCACAAAAGAGCCTTATGTTTAAAACTTAGAAGTTGCATTCTAGGATTAGGAGAGAGACGTTTATGCTGTTTCTGCCAAATTATGCAATATATTGTTAATACTCGTTCCATTAATTGAAGTAATGACCAAAGCTTAAAACAAAACAAAAGATAATTAACTTTGTATCAGTCATAGTGGTAATGAATTGGAGTAGCTTTATACAAGTGCATTTGTATCCAAGATTTATAAGGTACCATAATATATGAGGATACATAAAAGCAGAGTTTTTTTCACAAGTTCATTATGTTTGTAACTACTCTTCTGGTAAAATTTAATCAATCTCTAATAGCAGAAATAAGAATTTAGTTTAAAACATATATCAGGAAAAGCTAATCTTATTGACCTTGTAGGTTTTATAAATGTTGCAAGAAAACTCATTACCTTGCATAACATTACCAGAAGTGCTAAATTACAAAGTGGAAAACAGAGTGTTTTCTTAATAAAAATTTGTAACATTTAGATATGCTAAATTTAGCTCAAAGAGAATGTGCAATAGGTTGTCTTGGAAAATGATGCTATACCTGCAAGGACACATTTCTGGCTATTGGTAGGGGAAAGGTAAGGTTTCCAACTGCAGTATGTATGCAACAAGTTCATGTGATGCAGATTTATAGGGCCTTAACTTGAAGAGACCAGACTTCACACATTCATACCTCTGAGATTTTAAAATCATTGTTTGGTCTGATTAATCATTAGGTTTATTTAAAATGATAGCCTAAAAGCCTAAAGTTTATTGAATGATGGTCAAATGGTTAAATTGTCTCAATGGAAACCGCTGAGGAAAACAGCATTAAACAATAAATATGTAATTCCTCCCTTCAGACTGAAAGAATTGCAAATGAATTTGCAGCAATATTTCAACCGTATATTAATACAGGATTTTTCATTAATTTCCTTTCACATCACTGAGAAAATTAATGTTTTAGTATATTAGATGTAATTTTAATTATGTGATTTAACTCTATGTAAAAGTATCTGAGATTGCTTAATAGTTCCTGATAATTTGTCACATACAAAAGCTCAAATCTTTATTCTTGTGTGTTACTTATGGAAGTCATGATTTTTCTGTGTGGTGTAATGGCACTCCTTTAACCAACAGGTGCAGCAAGACAGGATAGCATTCTTTCAAGCTATTACGATTTTTTTTCACTTAATTTTTGTTGTGCCATGTAAATGCAGTGAAGAAAATTAGTTATCTGAAAAAATGTTTGGTGCATGTACAACTATCATTAGGTTTAGCTAGTCTGGCTCTCATTATCTAGAATTTTTTACTGTCATCCAACCCTGGCACATCAAAACCCTTTGGGAGACTCTGTACTGCTTGGAGCGCAGTTTTCATCAATGGGCACTCAGTGAAGTCCAGTACCAGTGGACAATTTTGAAGAGTTTTTGTGAATTACTTAGGTAGTTCAGTTACAAGATGACTTATAGTAAAACCTAAAATGACCTTCTGGAGGTTCTACAATCCAGTCCCATAGAAATGTAATCCAGTTCCCACTGAATTAAACTACATTAATCCACTTGAGAAATAATAATTTTTTGATCTAAAAGATTTTTTATTAAGCTTTTTGGAGTAAATATTATGTAAAGAATCAAGAGAACCATTCAGAAAATTATTTTTGTTGATCAGACTAAAAAGATGTCTGCTCAAACTTTACTAAATAGCAACAGCTGGATTACCTTTACAAGAACTGCTTCTTTTGTCAGTAAGAATTTCTTCTGTGTCATGATCCATTTCTTCAAAGTCCATCTCTGTGGTTTTCTCTGTTACAGAGGGGTAATCAACTATCCCAGAAAACAGGGGCTTTTGCTCATCTTCAATGGAGGACACAAAAGATGATGACCCACTTTTTTTCTCCTCAAAATGTTTCTTAACAGATTGATAGTATCTAGTGCTGTCTCCTGAGGGTTCAGGATCACTCTGATCATTCTCTTTGAAATAATCTGTGAAACAGAAATAACTGTAAACAAAAATAAGCAATTCATGAAAGTTTATTCTGGTTATTATGGTCTGAGGATGGACATGATTCTTATATCAGGTAGGAACTTCACTGCCTGTTAGGAAAAAAAATACTTTAAAGCCTTTTATTGATTCTTCTATCAGAGGAGATGTCTATTTCTTTTGAAGTCCTAGAAGACATTTTCATGTATGTAGTAAGGATTCTTAGTCCATAAACCATAACTCATTTTGCAAAAACTTGCTTATATTGAAACAACAAAGGCTTTATCCAACACAGCCCTCCTGTGTACTCTTTTTTTTTCAGTGAGGACAAAATTTAAGGAAGCTTTATGTAAGTTTACAATATATGAAATATTTCATTCTGTCTTCCAATTTCTCTCATTATTGGGCATTTATCACAGCCTTCACAGGCTAACAGTCATGTATGTTAGCCTTGGTATCAGAAATACTCATTTAAGTTATTCTCACATGACAGCATATTTGTTGATTATTCTTTTCCCAGAAGAGGCATATATGTTAATCAACCACTCATCCCCAAAATTTCTGGGCTCACCTAACCAGAGAGCATATTTCTCCATATTTATTACAGGATTGATATGGTAGAGAGAAACACAAAGAAGGGAGTTGTTAGTCTGACTTCATGGGATCACCTCAAAACAACTTTGCAAAGTAGCCCAAATTCCTTAGCCTTTAGAATTGCAATTCTCTGAACATCCAATCTTTTGAATTACAAAAGTAAACAACATTTTGTGATATACATGGTAGCAGTGTACCAGTCAAGTTGAGAATGAATCTTTCATTAATCATATTCAAGGTCTGTAGTGAGCAGCAGCAGATTTAGTCTTCTTAAGATATGGAAAGTAAGCCTAGATTTAAAGCAGATACCTTTAAAAGAAGATACCTTTAAAAACATATTGTAAAAGTTAAATAGGATTTAAAACCAAGAATGACCATTTATTAATACAGAGAAATCTTGATCTCTTTTGAGCATAAACTTGAAGCTAATTTCCAATATAATATTTGGTTTTACCTATTTTTAACTGAAATGTCAAGATAATTTCAGTTCTGCTATTTATTTAAAACACATTTTAGCAGGGTAGTCTCAACAACATATAAATACTGTAACTAGTTTGCATTAACTTCCTGGGGAGACAGCATGATTTCCCATCTGCTTTGTGCTAATTACTAATCAACATAGTTCTGGAATGTCTGTAGTCTTTATAGCCTACAGCAGTGGCTGTATACACCATTCCGTATACTCCCTAGGTTTCTTCTCTGTTTTCTGGTCACTATAAGGAAATGAAACTGTGCCTTCATCTAATCATCTTTGTCTGCACATAAAAAGAATGCAATACCTGTAAAGAGCACCCTTCAAGGGTCCAGGAATCTGTGAGTGGTGAGGGCAGGTAATGGTGAACAAAATAAACCCGGTAACAAAGCAAAATAAACCCAGTAACAAAGCAGGCCTCCTGTACCTGTACCCTCTAGAGTCTCCAAGGGCAATTAACACAACCCCAAATGGAAGTGACTTTACTGGGCTTCTGTTAAGCAGAACTACTGGCTCTAAGTGATACTGGTGATGCTCAGTTACTGCAAAGCTGTCAAAACAATTGCAAATGGACTGGCAGTGTAAAGTTCTTGGGGGATGCTCAGACTCGAGAGTCAAATGCCATGTTCTCGGCAATTCCATCTCCAGAACAGTACAAAAACAAAAGAAAGCTTCATAAGAAAATTTTATTAGATATGTCTCCCATGGCATTTCTTGTGGGAATATATTGGAAACATACAGTCACGCTACAGTAAATTGTCCTAATTACTTAGTGTTTGACTGACTTCAACCTGGGAAAAAGACCTAATGAAAGCTTGAAATTGCCAAGTTTTAGGGTAATTTTGTATGTTCATGGGATTTTGTGCACTAACGGCAGCTGTAATGAGCACTCTGTGGAATACAAATCAAGCAGTGGACTAATTTTAAGAAGGGGTCATTGAGTGAAAAAAAATTGTTTAGCAGCTGAAGTATAGCAGACTGTCTTATCTCTTATATTCATAAAATGCTAAAATATTTAGAAACATGAAGCCAGATTCTGCTAATAATTACTCTGCTGTAAAACCAGGGTAATTCAGTTGATATCCCTGCATTTAGTCTCCATCTATATCAAAACAACAGAACATATTATTTTCCAAATGCTGTCCAAGTATTATGAACTCACTGGCATGAGAAGGAAGGCAGAGATTTGTTGAATGTAGGCTCCTGCCTATTGAAATCCGGGAAGATTTGTTCATCAACTGATCTATTTCAAAACAGACATCTTTGGCTTTACTGCCATTGCGTTATCTTCTAGGCATCTGGCTATATACAGAGAGTCAAAAGTTGTTTTCCTTTTAAAAGACTCCTATTTAATGCTAAAGATTCTTCTCTCTGGAGGATAATCTTGTGATACTTTGCACCTAAGGTATGAATTAAAATAGAAACTGCTCTATTTTATTGACTCTTCAGGACCTGATAATGGTGCAAGCTCCATACCTCTGCTCAACACCTTAGCAGTGCCTCTGCAGCTCAATGGAAAATAAGTTGCAAATAATATTTAGGTAGGGCTTTTTTCAGAATGTGAATTTCTCCAATTTCTCCCTCCTTTTGTAATGAAATCTAGTCAATGGTTTGGAATGGATTTTCCAGAAGAGAAGGCTTTTCTATCTGTGTATGTATGGATATGTTCACTTTCTGTCACACAGAAAAGTGTTTTTAAAGTTTTATTTATCCCTTTCTGTTCTGCTTCCAAGTGTAATCACTAAACCCCACCTTCCTCTCCCCCCCCCACCAGTTCTAGCATTTTCTGTTTCCTTTTCCAGTAAGACAAATTTCACTTTCTGATTCTGAGTGCTAGAATTTGTTTTACTGAAGATGATTATTTCTGTAACTTCCTGCTTTACCAAAATGTACAATCATTTACACTCTTTATGGGACCGTTTTAGCCTGCTGTATGTTTTGGGTGCCTGCCAAGTTTACAGGCAATGTCCTCTGATACTTGCTGTATGGAAATTCCAAAATCTTCAAAGTAATTATCAGAAGGTTTGCGTCCTGCTTTCCGCGCGTGCATTGGCAAAGAAAGGGAAGAAATGGAGTTCTCATAAGTCTGGGTCATAGAGCTATGACAGTGACTCATGAAATACTGGCATTAAAATTCTACTTCATAGGATGGTTATCAGAAGTCAGACAGGTTTCTTTTGTGGGATATGGTCTGCAATATTGAAATTTTGCATTGCTCAAGTAGTGCCAGTCTGCATGATCTAGATGTATTTTCTCTTAATGTATCAGTCTGCTGCAAACAATATTGGTGAAAGTGGCAGCAATATATTACCTATGGAGCAGCATTGTTTAATACTGCTGTAATTTCATTAACTGGAATTTGTCATCATTAATCAAGCTAGCTATGTAACCTAGCAGAAGGTAGAAAATTTTTACTTTCTTTTCAGCCATCCAATAAAGAAATCCCATAATATGCTGAGACAAATTCAATTTTGTGCAGGAAATGAGGTGAATGACTTCCTCACTGCCACATACAGCACTTTATATTCCAAACCATAACACAGACAATCCTCATCATTAACATGATCTGCACACCAATAAATCTGTTCAGCAGAAATGACATCTTCCCTTTCCTCTGAAAAAACCCACCATATTGTTTTACACTACACCAAGTGCGTGCTTTGGTGATGAGAAATGCACACTGTGACTTGGATAGAAGGTTGGTTAATGGCTCAAAAGGTCTGGAGATCTTCAGATTCCCAGCAAGAATTTTGGTTCAACTCTTACATGCTCTTTCTTGTGTGATATTCACAGGTATTCCCATGGTGGTTCTATGTATGAACAAAGTATTTGCTAATCATCATGACTATTTGTTATCTCTTCTTTAATTTAAGAATGTCTGTTACCTTGTCAGAGAGCAGAAAAATGCCTTATGTGCCCACCATAGGCAGCAAATATTTTGAATGAAAAATCAGTGACCAAGCATTTCAGACAGTATGTTAAATACAATACCACAACCAGGGTTGAAAGAGTGCAAAATTTCAAAATGTCAAAAAATCAAAAGCTGTTGATGTACTGGTGTTGATGCATACTGGTGTTCAAACCATGCCCACGTTTTCCATCATATAGACGGGGAAAAGTATACAATCAGTCAGGGAAAACGGTAATCCTAATTCCCGAAATCCCTGCTTTTCACTTAGTGATGCAAGAACATTATAAACATACAAAATATTTATCTAATATCAAAAAGTACTGGTACTGTGGAGCAGGACCAATATATGACTCCAGAGAAGTCTACTCAAGCTGTACACAGACTAAACTACTCTATAGAATGCCAATTAGTGAGTTTAGGATCATTAAACTGCGAATCAAAATGCTCCTCAATTTTTTTCCTTGCTGTTTGCTTCATACTTAGTTGAATGTGACTGGTATGGAGTACATTGCTAAATGTAGCTGAGTGCCTTCTGATAGACTGGCTAAAGGAAGATATCAAAAAGGAAGAAGGTGACTGCTTGTACACAGGAAAATGAAAAGCAACCCAGTGTCTGGTCATTCAGTGGATAAGTATTGCTATGGTGAACTTTTTTGCCATATTGTTCCTTTATCTAAGAATAAAAGAACAAAGTTAAGTAATTTGTATTCCTTTGCAGTCTTATGGTAAACAGTATAAGGAACTTTCATGGATTTATTTTCCACTGGGAGGACATGATCCCCATAATCTTTACAAATGCATGATAAGCGATAGGCAAAATTCAGCACTTGATTTTGTATGTAGCATTTGAAATGAGAGCTACTCCACCAGAAAACTTGTCTGAAAACTGATTTTGGTCTTGTCTGTAGAAATATTTAACCCTGATGTTTCTGATGTTTCAGAAAGTACTATAACTTACCCCAAATCCACTTAAACAAATCTAAGATGTTTATGAGCCTTGAATTTTAGTGCTTGAGCTCTTGTCTCAGAATCGACTTGGACTTAGAGTTCTGACATGTTGTGACATCTGGATGTTTGTCAAAGCCAGTCGTAACTCATATTCTGACAAGGAATACATTCCAGGAAAGGTCATCTGAAAGTCTGTTCCAAAAGACTAACAATTTGAACAAAGCATTCTACCACTTTTTAGCTGAACAGAAGTTTGTCCGTTCAATTTGTCCTGATCATCTCAGGTCATGACAGGCGATCACGTAAATTGAAAAATGTTGCCTTCATAAACCTTTTTGAGTGCCTGCTGAAAGCATAGTTCGCTCCTACATCTACATATGACCAATACATCCCTAAGTACAAAATAATAGGGAAAAAAAATAAGGAAAGTAAACCACAAAGTCCTTATAACTAATAACTAAGTGATAAGAAAGCATAAACTGGTATCTCTAGAGGTTTTTCTTGCTCTTTGGTGAAACATCATTTGTGATTATAGCACTGTTCGAGTTTACAAAATGTCTAATTACCTACTTTTTGGATGGGTCTTACTGCATGAAAACTGTATGGAAAAATCACAAATTCAGTGCACAAGAAAAAAGAGAAATCGTTTGAAAGCTTTGCACAGGGTCTATTGGATAACCTGAGAAACTCAGATCTAATTATTTTCCAAATTGTCTCATCTGGGAAAAGAGAAATTGGTATGGTCAGGAGAAGTGATTGGTCCTAAAGCTCTGAAAACAAACTGAACTGTTAAAATCTGCAGTGCACTTTGTATAGCAATGGTCTCCCAACAGGAAAGCCATCTGTATAGTTTTCATATATAGTATAGCAATAATACTTAGTACAATGAGACAGTTAACATAAAGGCTTTCACATACATTTTATTTTCTTTTGTTAATCTAAATAATCACATAGTATTCTGATGGATTCTTGCATTGCAATTCACTTTTGAAAGTGAAAAGGTATGTTTGCAGCTTTTTAGTTACAATCAGAGATAAAGCGCACATAGAAAAGTGCCTATTCAGTGATACAGATATTTCATCAAATTTGAGGACCACAGGACTATACAGTTTAGAAATTTAAGAAGGAAATGTAATGAACCCTGAAGTCATCACATATTTATTTAAAATTTAATTTAGTAACAGCACCAGATTTTTGTGATGAGAATCGGCTATGTTACTACAATTTCTCCTTCCGTGAACATCATATTATAGTTATGCCCTTGTACAGCATAACATGCAGCAGAACTAAAGTGAAACAAAGAACAACTGAAAATAGATATTTTCTATCAGAGATTTCTTTTGTCCTTAAAAACAGTCTTTTAAACAGATGCAGTTATATCAAAGCTTGGCCTTTTTCAGCACATGGCAGAGACAAGAGGTCTTAAAAGTGCACACACATTTCCTGAGACATTTCTTAAACTGGTAGAAAGAATTTGTCGGAAGTTCCACCACGCACTTGAATTTGTCTATCTAGAAGTCCTGCTTCAGCACCTTCAATTACATGTCTGTAGACCTGTCAGACCTCAAAACCTAAAACAATGCCAAAGACTTACAAAGGCTCCTGAAACCTGAGCTGTGGAAGTTCTTTCATTCTTCAGCACATGGTTGTTTTCCTCCTTCTTCCTCACTTCTACTCATTATGTTTCTCTTCAAATAGAAGAGTTTCTAGAAGGTTTCTCACCTATCTTTAGGACCCCCTACTTAAAAATGTACTGTCAGATGTGTGTGTGGTATTTGAGTAACACCAAGGGAAAATGTTGTCTGTCTAGTAATTATGCAGGAAGATCCCTAATCCTAAGAAAAGTAGGTTGCTGGAAGTATTTTGGGAAAGCTAAAACATTTTCTCCTCTCAGTAGTAAAAAGGTTTAAGTTTTTTTGTGTGATTGTTTTTACTGATGGAAGATTTGTTTCATTCCAATTTCATTCATCATTTGGGAGGTCCTAAGTCTACCATGGGTATGCATACGATAGATAAAGCTAGATATAAATACAGATATAAACTAGTGAGATTCCATTGTTACAGAATTTCTGACAATTTTGCTGAGAGGTTCCAGTAGATTCAACAGTGATGGTGGAGGAAATTAACTGTACTGCAGAGAGTTTGAATTACTGTTCTGTGTCAGTGCTGCTTGTGAGAGTTTGGTAAGTTAATGTGTCCTTCGCTGTGTTTCATCTCTGAGCTATGAAAGTTTGGGTGATTTTGGAAATAGGGACCAGCATAAGATACTGAAACCTTCCCCCATCATGATGGACTGAAATCCTTATGGACTTTTCCATAAGGATCCATTTCCTATTTTTAAAAGGGCTTAGAAAAGAGGTAGTTTCTGAATAACTGAATTTGAGACACATTTAAAAAGCCAAGAATTTCAAAGCTGAAGGCAATATGAAGTCCTTCATTTATTCTTTTGTGCCATTTTCAATACAATGACATGTTAGAGATGGAGTGACAGCCTTCTATCTCCATTGTCTTTGCTCTGTCTGTTTTTGTGTCAACTTTAATGCTAATCAGATCATAGAAGGACAATTCTTATTTTATATTTCAGGAAATAATGCTATACTTAAAAACAATCAGAAACAAAGAATTATAACAAGGCACCTCAGAACGAATTCAGGGCATAGGTCAAAACAGTTCTCTTATCAAGTTTAGAATTCTCTTCTCTTTTACAAGGAATTCAGCTTTCACCATGGTACTATTATGACTATTTTTTTTCAAAGGATGGCTATGGCATGTGTGACTGCACACAACATTTTGATCAGATTTGGCCTTTGGAAACAGTCTCTTTCAGAGTAACTCCTGGAAATGAGGTTCTTCTGTGGAAGCTCCCTGAGGTGGCTCCTAGGCACTGTGGTAGCAGCAATAACACTAATAGGAGCAGATGGAACACTGCACTGGTGGGCTCTCTGATGAGCAGGTACTGTTTTGCTAGGGGTTTCATGATTAAGATAAGATTTTGGGGACATGAGGTCTTGTTTCCAGCCATATGCTGCCTGCCAACATATCAGCTGTTTCCTGGTTGTTTAATGATCTAACACTCTGGTTGAATATTAGAAACCCTTTTCTAATTTAGCCCCAGCCAACTTCATCAGCATAATTCTAACAGTTTAACACAGTTAAGTAAGACTTAATATCAGTAAGTAAGACTTAATACCAGTTGAATTTTTCTCCACATCCTTACCCTACTTTCCTTCTGGGGACATGGCACAATGCTTGGCTGAGCATCTTTTCATAAAGTAAGCATTTAGATAACTGAGCTGAGGGGGGACAAGAATGGGAAAGAACAGGGCAGGCGGTGTTGCCCCATTCTCTTCATTCACTTCATAGTTTTAGGAAGGACAATCAGTTCCTGAAGCGTTTCATTGTCTTTTATATCTAAATCAAGAGCCATGGCCTCTAGATATTTTGTGTAATAAAGCTGTGTTAATACAGCTTGGCTTCTTAGCCTGAGTAACACCTAGAAGCAATGCACACTTGAGGTAGTTACACTAATCAAGATTCAGTTGTCCAGAAGTTCTTTAGAACTCTGGCTTTTGTGCTTACTCTGAGAATTGATCAGTAGGCACTTTTTGAAAAGTCTGATCAGGAAACATAACTCTTCAAATTAAAATTAAGCAATATATGAGTTTACTAGTTAACAAGATTTTAAGACTGAAGCACTGCAAAATGTATTTTATATCCCACTTGATTGTTACAGTCTGTGTCAACATGGGCAAGTGCAAGCCCCAGGGTAACGAGTCTGTGAGGACTTTGTTTTGTGACAATTTAAGTCACATCCATGGAACTAAAATTTTCTCGTTATGCATTTCCTGGGCCAGCTGACACCAGAACAGTCCCAAGAAAGTTAAGATTTAAGAGCCAGTATTAACAAAAAGTTAAAAAAGATGCTAGCAAAAGTGATAATGCTTGAACTCCAGAAAAGTGTTTTCAAAGCCTCAAGTGTTCAGCCTTTCAGTAAGTCTCCTTACACTGTGCATTTTTCACCCATATATTGGATTTTATATTGATGTAAACAACTCTAGAAATTCCCTATTCAGCATGGGATAATAGAACTGCACTCAGAACTAGCAGAGCAAAAGAAAGTTCTTGCCTGAATGTTTCAATGCCTTGAAATTAGCTAACTCACACAGAACTGCTAGAAGTAAATGAGAAATGGGCAAGAAAGAATTGCATTCTGCACTGCTAAAAATGACAACTGAGTATAGATGGAGCAGCTCATTGTTGCTAAGTTTTCAGCAGGAAACTAACTTGCGAGCCCAGATAAGAGCTTTGTCTGGAACTGCCAGGCAGGAATGCTGCTAATTTTAAGTAGTCACAGAGTTTCTTGGCTGACTGTCAAGCATCTATGGCAACTGGCTAAGTCTGCATCTGCACCTGTGCAAGAAGTACCATCCGTTATTCTGAAAAACAAGCAATGAATTTCTTTAGGGTGGGAGCAACTGTAAGCTGCTGTGTAGTGTGTGCGTTAATTTTTGCAGAGCACCTGTTCTGATACTGCAACCCATTCTAGAAGCCAGAGAACAAGCTGGTCCCTCAAACAGTCTTGTAGCCTCTAAAATCACATTATGTCAGAGCTCTTCTTAGCCTTACTAGCTAAGATCAGTTTTTGTTGACACAGGATAGAAATGGTGGAATTATGTATATGTGGAATGAGAAGGTCTTGTGTGGAATTGAAGAAGTAGTGGTACTAACTGCAGATGCATAACAGAGTGTGGTGTTGGTTTTGTTTAACCCCTGATAAAACTCATGCAGGAAGAGTTGCCATGGCAACAAGGTCCAAATCAGGCTAGCATGAACTAAAGGCTGAGATAACACAATCCCATTTTTAGCACTCCAAAACAGAGAAAACATGATGATCACACTAAGGACGGAAAAAAAACAATTTCCAGCTGCATAATATGCTGGTAGGTCAACAGCTACTAATTATAAATAATTAGTAATAATAATTAGTAAATAATAATTAGTAAAGAATGCCAGAAAGAAGACCATTTCATAAGCATGCCTCTAATAATTGCAAAATAAAATATCAAAATATAACAGCGAGAATTCTGGGAGTCTCTATCCTGTTCAAACTGTAGTTCTGAAATCAAAATATGATTGTCATATAACACATATTTTTAATCTTTTGGCATACTCTGTCCAGAAATGCATTTTCCAGATGTTTGTTCAGGAACTCTGTCTTTTCTCCTCCAGTTCTGAAAAACTCTGCAGGATCATCCCCAAATATTTATCATTATTGACTAACTATGCTGGATCAAAATGAGATGCCACTCCCTCCTACATATAAAGGGTTGAAATCGATAGAATATTGCTTTACAAGCCAGTAGTACCTCTAGTACTCTACAGCCTCATAGAGGATGTAGGAAGGGCCACAGAAAAGTGACACTGAAGATCTATGACTATGAGGTGTCTGCTGTGGCCATGGGAACATGCACAGAATCTGAAAAGAGACCAGAGAGGGGCAGTAAGCCACTGGGCAAAAAGTGTACTCAGTTCTTGGCAAAGGATTCTTACTTATTTTATCTTCTCCTCAGAGGGACTTCCAACGTACCTCACTTCTGCCTAACCCAGATATTACCAGGTGCTGTACAATCATTGCCAGGACTGAGAAGCTTGCCAGTCTTGTCCCTTCTTCCCCAATGATGCAAGTATTTTTTTTCAGAGACAAAACTGCGGGAAATTAAATTTTTTCAGAAGTAATGCAAATAAATATTTCAAAGAGGATGTTCAGTGTAATTGACTAAGCAAGAACCATAAAAGCCTAGGGGTCTTGAAACCTCACTGACACCTGAGTAGCCTATTTGTAATTCTACAGCAGGCACAACATAAAAGATCACTTCCATCCTGTCTAGGTAGCAGCATATGTTTTCTCATAAGAAATGTGAAGGTTAGTCAGGCAAAGTATCTCTGTCAACAGATTCTTTGTGAAGAGCAGATTGAATATTTCATGGGGACATTTTTCTGACAGATTTGTTGTCAGTCTTGGCTTCCTGCCCTAAAGATGCTTCTTTGATCGAACAGGAATGTCATTGTTCTGATTAGCCACACTCTGGATCAGAGTCTCTTCATCAAGCATTATTCCTGCTATGTATATTTAAACTGTTCCCATTTATTATCAGCCACTCTGCTACTCTATAAATTGGTATTATGCTGCATTTAGGACTGAGGTTTAACTGTGGAGTGTGAAAGACAGGCATAACAGAAACAGTAATTTGTCAGACAAACCCTTCAACCATTGAAGTGTAATGGTATTCAAGGAATTGTGTTTTCCCTACATAAACGTGAATATCCTGTGAGTATCAGTTTAGCTGTCTTCATGACTGCTGCTGTCTGACCATAGCTACTGTCCACAGTTCCTGGTATTTAGCAGTACTGAAAATTGGTGAAAAGGTTTAAGGTTTCAATGAATTTTCCTTCATTAGGTTTACTCCCAAAAGCCACTAATGTGAACGTAAGCACATAAAATGTTACCTAAACTTTTGCCAGAACAAACTTTTAAACATTACCATATGAATAGAAATTGGGCTACGGTGAATCTAATGTGTCCTGAAATACTTAAAATTTTTAAGCTTTAAAATATTTCAATTCCAGGGAGAAACACTACCTAGCATCAAGTTCAACAAAGAACTTTGCTGAGAAAATAAAATAATCCACTAGACTAGGTTCTCCACACAGTTTGAAACATCGTGTCTCAGAAAATAGCTATTAAGAGATAATATACATATATATATGCATGTCTCAAAGGCAATAAGGTATCTTAATAGTGGAACAGGTCTTCACTGACAGATGTGAAGTCATAGAAGGGTGAAACATATATCTTCTAGTTATACATAAGCATATAGGATGCACAGAGTATTTTTGCTGCCCAGCTGGATTCTCAAGGGCTACTGCAGTAACAGCCAACACTGGGACCCTAATGTACCCAGCGTTACCAAGTGAAATACCAAGGAATAATGAGGTGGTGCTGTCTAACGTAAGAAATGAAGTTAATTACCTTTCTCTATTTCACTTTGGAAGGACAATTTCCGTCTCCGTACTTTGCAGTTATCTCCATCCGTATCATTGGTAGTTTGTGATCTTATTACGAGGTCAGACTTGATTAATGAAATATGAAAAAAAAATGACAGATTAGTCCCATCTAAAGAGGGCAGATTTGCAATAGTTGATTGACTGTTAATCTCATTCGAGCTTTAAAAAAGGCAATATTAAAGTCAGTCTGCATCAGCCTCTCCATCACCAGCTAATGAATGGAATTGCCCAAGGCTAACATTAAAAAAGTTTATGCAAATTGAGCAAAGCCAACACTGTCAACACCTAATGGTGAAATAAAATTATCCTGATAATAAGTTTACATGGAAATACATGTGTTCATGAGTTATCAGCTTGTCTGAACTTGCACAGATATAGTTTACATATCTGTGAGAAATTAATCTTAGAGAAATTAATGAAAAAATTAAATTACCTCTAACAGAGAATGTATACTATTTCAAGAAGTAAAGTGGTAACTGATTGCAATTATATTTATACTTAACCCATGGTAATGATCATAAAAGTTACAGTTTACAATGATTATAAAGGTTATATTTTACAATAAATAAAAGGCTGACAAGCATCAGGCACTTTACCTCTCAATATTTTATCTTTCTAGACCCTCCCTACCTCTTTATCAGATTTAGATCATTCAGATACTTATTTCTGTAGCAGAATAAAATGATGGTTTTTTTCTATCCATCTTAAGAAGTTTGCAGTGCTTTTCTTTTTTCAGTAGATACAAGATGCATTTAACTCTTATTTTTTCTACTTACTTAAAAATAAGAAATGTACTAATTAGCAAATACAACACCAGTTTTGCTCTTTGTATACATACCCATGGCTTTGGCTTCAGCCTACTTCCCTTCCCTGTGCTAGTGAGGTTTCCCATACCACTCATGTAAGCAGATTTGCATGTGGGAGAAGGGTAGAGGGGAACTGGGAAGTGTTTACATCTTTCTGTATTCCCTTCATTGTAAACCTGACAAGTAATGTGCTTCAGTGGTGGCCCACTGGTAGAATAACTGCAGGAAGAAAAATTTACTTTTACACACATAGGAGGGCAGGAGCAGAAGTTGAGGCAGAAGTACCTATTCTTCTGATAACTAATTCAGATCTGAGTGATGTTTTGAAGATGAGAATGTGCTCAATGCTTCTTTTGGGGGATGATTTTCTGTCTTGCAATAGACAGTGGAAAGTAAGTGGATTTCTAGAGAACTGTGATTTTGCAAGCTCAGAAGCATGGCTGAGCCTCTCCTGCCTTCCTTGTCTCTGGGAAGACTAGTGATTTTTAATCAGTGGCTGGTACAAAAGTAAGGAATAACAACTGAACAATTTCTGAGATACATAAGAAGTGTGAAATTTCTCTGTATTCTACACCACAAAACAGAAGATAGATTAAAAAAATAATTACTCAGATCTAAGGAAAAAATAATGACAAAACATTGATGACAATGTAATTGCAAGAAATAATTGCTCAGACTTAAATCATTAATGTGAAATTATCCTCCAGAAATTTTTCAAACATATGGACATTCAGTTTTAACTTAAATTTATCACTAGACTATGCATTCATTGTGTTGTATTTCACATGTAATTAATAATTATGACCTTTACAATGCATACAAAAGGATGACTGAAAAAAAGAATGTAACTGGTCTTTTATTTTTGGAATGATATTTTATTAAAAAAGGCTCATAATATAAAGAAGTGACATTTCTTGTCGGAAGTTTTATTGGTTATAATTTTTTTAAAAAATAAAGATCCATATATGATTAGCAAAGATGTCTCTATGATTTACAGCCCAAAACTTAGTGTTCTTTTTCCCTTTTTTTTTAGAAGGCCTTTGAGGCTAAATGATGTTAGTTCCTTCTCGCTGAAGCTCTGTTTTTCTTTAAAGTGTAGTCGGAAGCCACAAAACAGCAGTATCTCAGAAATAATGAAATGTAAATCAGTCATTCTGTGGGCAGTGTAGTCCCTGGCTTGTGGCCAGGGCTGGGGACCTGCAATCTTCTGGGGAAGCTTTTAGCCTCAGCAGCATGAGCTGGGCAAGAGAATCTCCCCACTCCCCTTCTGGCCAAAGATCCACTTTCTTTCCCAGTCAGACTAACCCTGTCAGTCTGAAATGAGGAAACACTGGTGGTATTTTGACTTTCCTGAAGATGTAATTTGTGCAAAAGGGGACACTTAGGACAGTCACTGTGGGAACAACAGACCAAGAAATGCCTGCAAATCTGAAGACTGAGTGAAAGTTGAAAAGTCCCTTGAAGGTTTTAGTCGCCTAGGAGGTAGAGTGCATGCCAAGATAAGGGAATTAACAATTCATATTTGAAAGGCAATTAAGTATTTTCTATTGCTAGACACAGAATGAATCTGGATAATCTGATTTATCCTTATTTTATGGATTTACAATTACATTTAGTGTCAAAAGTTCCCCTTGTGGTGACCTAGGCTATAGTCATCTGAAAAAAACCATATTTTCCATGGCTTTAACACAATCCCCCTGGGTGAAGCCTTAATACTATTTAAATATAGAACCAAATCCTGTTAGATTAACATCATCTGAATAATTTCATTGACTTCTGCTGAGTTTAACTGACTTCAGTAGAAGCAATCAGGTGAGTATATTTTTTTAATACAGGATTTGGCCTCAGGATTTTAGCTTTCCATTTTGTTAACCTTGGTTTTTCAAATGCTATTTTCAAGTTTTGTTACTGTGGGACAGATTTGGCCCAATATTAAAAAAAGAAAAATCACTTATTATATGTACCTTTGCAGTTTCATCTCTCAGATTAAAAGTTAGTTCTAGATTGGTGAGGAAGAGATCAGAAAATTCAGGGTACATATCCAAAACTTCTAGTAGATCTTCTCTCTGGATCTTATGTAAGTCACAGTAAGTTAAAGCTCTCACATCTGCATTTGACTTTCCTGGTTTTGCATAAAGATGTACCATCTCTCCAAAAATATCATTTTTCCCTGCAGAAAGAAAATTAAACAAATATTATTATTTTCAACATGAATAAGCCATTAAATTGAATGATGTATTTCTTTATGATAGTGGCATAGAATACTTGATTTTACATGAAGTGATACAACCAAATCACCATTGCACACATATAAAGAGGAAGCAGTATTATGAAGTATTAAAAGTGAAATTATTAAGATCAATGAAAATACATAGGCATATAACTGGACTACGTGAAAGTTTCATCACAATTTTTCTTCAATTTCATCAGAACAACATGACTTGTGCAGGTTCCTTTGTCCTTTCTTCTAAAAGCATTATTTGGTGATTTCAATCATATTGTTATGAGGACAAAGATGCAATTTCTATTGTTCAGTCCAGTACAGGATTTGTCTGGCCTGTAATATCATTTTGTTAAGAATTACATGAAGGAACCGACCATACTTGAAATATATTTTAGTAGAAAATTACTAAGTTTTTATATTTTTTGGAGGGAATGCAAAACTTCTAAGATGCAGGTGTTCTTTTGAATAAGCCCTTTAAACACGTCTGTTTTGATACCATTACAATTCTTCCAATCAATGTTGACACATTTGCAATAGGTGTTTGTTAGGATTGTCATCTCTATTTTATTGCTCGTTTTTGCCAAACTGCACCTAACCTTCATCAATGCAGAGCAGCTGCACCCATAAACCAGTGAAAATATGCTCTAAATTAAGGGTTTCAGGGTTACCTGCAAAATGGGGTTTGGGGAGGAACTAAGAAAACACTTGTGGAAAGGAATAGTGATCGTAGAGAGGGAGAAGCAGCAGATTAGTAAAAAAGAATACAGTGGTGATTTTTTGACTCTGATAAACATTTGTGCCTTTCAAATTAGGTTACTAAGAGTAGGTCTGGTTTCTCCATTTTCTAAAAAGGAACCTGAAAACTGCAGCTAAAAAATGCAAAAAAATTAATTTAAGGGCTGATTTACAGAGAGGGTCTTAAAGAACATGGGAAGATTAAGAGATAACCTGATTATATTGCATATATTCTTCAGAAAGGAAAAAATATTTGGGATTCAATGCCTCTGGAATATGAGAGGGAATGCATAGGAAGAACCAATGGAAAGAAATTGAAACAAGATAATTTTATACTGGAAATAAGCACACATTTTTAAAAATAAAGGTGATTGACTATGGAAATAAACTGCCAACAAAAGTGATCCTTTTTTCATCTCTTCATATCTTCAGAGCAAAAACTCTTGTTTTTATTTCATCAAACACAGTTCATTAGATGTAACAGATAGTCAAAGATATGAAATGTAACAGGAGTCAGTGATGTAACAGGGGTTTGCGAATATAGTCCTTTGCCTTAAATGTTTATGAATTCAGAGGTCCCTATTCAAGGCATATAAAACCTTCTCTGCAATGAGAGTATTGACATAGTTGCAGTATTTTTATATCTTGTCTGCAAAGCTGAAAGAGATAGTAGATTACAGAGACATTGTGTTTTCTACGGATTTGACGCAGAATTACTGTTGTCAGATCAGTATTAAAGAAACTTAACTCATCCACATCAGACAGTGCTGATGATTTGAAGAAAACTGGGGGAGAAACCCAGCATTTCTCAGAACACTTAGATTTCTTTGATGATATTGTTAAGGGTGAAAATTTCATCCATGCCCTGTTGGAATACTCTGTTGTCCAGAGCACAAAGCACCAAGTGTTTTTAATGTCCATTTCTGTGTGTAGGTTTTTCAAAAAGAGGAATTAACTAAAAATATTTGACTGAGTATTGATAAACTTTGTTAGGGTTCTGAGCGATTTCAATGCAGAGCAATTTTCCTTTGTATCATCTATTCTGTTTCTGCACATTCTTCAAGATACCACAGACTCATTCACTGGAGCCAGGTATGGGCAGATTCCTGCCTCATGGATCATGCAACAGATGTGGGCTCAGTTTCTTTTGGACGCAGTTGTGCACATCAGTCCTTATGTCTGACCTACCATTCCTGGGAGAGTCAGGCTTTAAACTGCAGTCCCTGGTGTGAACAGCTACAGGCCAGAAGAGATATAGGGGCATGGCCCTGCAAATACCTGGGTTTCTGCTGCAGTGTGAGAGCACTGCAGGGATCTGATGTGCATAACATGAAAAACTTGACCAGTCTGCATCTTTGGCCCAGGAAGGAATTGATGAATCCATAAAATTGTCAGTTTGTCTTGATTGCAAGTGCAATAGAAATAGTACTGAAATTTACATGTTTTTGATGTGAGAGATGAATTCCTTGATGAACCACACTGCTCATAATCAGGGAAAGACTCTTACACAGTTAAGTAAAAACCTCACAGTGTTGTACTTGCATGCTCCCTACTTTGCTTGTGCCTAAAGTTGGCTCAGCTGATGAGATGCAACAGCATGACATGATGAATTATCCTGATAACACTATCTAAACCTAGGGAGGGATTGCTTTAGGCACACCTTTGCTCTGCTCACATATCCACCCTGCAAAGTATAAACAGAATAATCAGTCAAAAGTGGGTTAATAGCAACCTACTGCCCCCAGTCCACATCTTGCTTCAGCTACTTTTCTGACTGTAAGTTCCTGCAGTGGCCAATTAACAGAAAGGCAACATAGGAATGATATTACAGCTGGTATAGGCTTCTGTACAGCAAAATCCTTACTCATCTACTCAAGTATTCTTTCCATTCTTATTATCTAATATAAAATTGGAGAAAAAAATCTGTAGTCATGTTTAGAAAAGGTTTTAGTTATTTTACTTTTAATATTGCTATAGCTAATGAAGTCTTACTGGTTTCACATAAGAGCTATGCCCGGTTGCAGGTGAGCTCCCAGCTGGACTGAGCATTGTCCTGAGCCAACTTTGTTAGGAAAGAAAACAAGTAACTTATCATGCTATACAAACAAGAATGTGTTAATAAGAAATATAGGGGAAACACTGGTGTTATTACATCTAGATCAGATTAATCTGTTATTCTCTTCTTTTCCTTTATGCCCAGTGGGCAGAAACAGATATTTCTGAAAATCTCTAGAAGACGTTTTGAACACCCAGAGTAGATTGCTCCAGTTAGCAAATAGGGGAGTCTACGTATCTTAATACCTTTATCACTGTTCAAATACAGGGTGGTCTTGACTTTTCATCTCGCAGCATAATCAGAACTGGAATAACTGGATATCTGCTTGCCTCAACTTGCAGCTTACCTTTTACCTAGGGATTAATGTGACTAAAGATTAATCTTTAGAAATCCAAAGAAGTGGGCTCTTAGGTGCTCATGAATTATTACAGTGATGTAGACTTCTTAAATTATTTTTTTACTTGAATTCAAGTAATAGTGAGGAAAACATTTACAAATTTCCTGTCCCAGGACCAACAATAAATATTTCTTTTGAAAATCTGACTCTTTTAATATGCCTTGTAATAATGTACTTACCAAGAATAGCTACAACAATGTCACTCTTAAGGATTTCAATGGAGCCTCTTGACACAAAATAAAGAGCAGTGAGAACATCTCCACAGTGCACTAAAGTGTCTCCAGGAGGTGCATGTGTTGTCTTAAATTTCATAGCCAAAGCTCGAAGACAGCCTTTACTGGCCCCCCGGAAAGCTTTGCAATTCTGAAGCAAATTTTGGTTGAGGTGCAAACAAATGTCAGCTTGTAAGCATTCTGGAAACCCCTTCAGGACCTGGAAAGACAAGCATAAGGATTTCATGCTAATGCTATGAAAGTTGTTTTTATAATTTTTATTTTTTCTTCCTGGACAAAAAGAAAGAAGTGACCTACAAAGAGACATGGCTCTAAGAGCTGTAGGAGTATTAAAATTCAACAAATGCATAGTGTAATCTACATTGCAAAGCCTTTACAATATGAGTACTCATGTAAACACTAATCCATATCGTAGTTACAAAATATGCTATTAAGATATCTTTCATTGCAAGAAACGGTATCAGGGTATATGAATGACTATACTGCAGTAAAATAACAAATAAGACAGCTAAAGGGAGAACCTTGACTGAATTTCACCTATTTGGACTGATATATCTATATCCTCTTTATCAATTGTCAGAGTACTACATTATTATAAGAGAGGTTTTTGCTGAAATAACCATGACATTTTCACATTAAATATATTCTGCTTGCAAATGTAGGACTTCAATTTTTATCAGAAAAAGCAACATGAGCTATTGAAACGACAATGTTATGCAGATTTACAGATTTTGCAGATGATTAGTTCAGCAAACTACAGGGCTACTTGCTGTGGTGCTTGCTCATCTCTTCCCAGAGCAACAGGAGTTTGCCTGAAGCAGAATCATGGGATTCCTCTTGGGTACCATGGCAACATGTTAATTTTGTTTAGAAGGAAAGAAGGGAGCTATTTACAACGTGGTCATTACGTGTGAGTTTTCTAAATTGCCTAGGATAATATACCTCTGATTCTTTTAGAATCTATAAACGTTTCTGCTACTGACTTCATGGGAATACCGTGAGTGACTCTGCCTGCTGACACATTATGACACACCACCTTTCTTTGTTATGTCCTGTTATCTGCTGTCAGTGATGTGATTGGGTCATATGCTTTCCCTGGGGACAGCTACAACTGTTGCATGTTACAAAAGGCAAAATATGTACTGATGCTACAAGTCTTATGAATATGTGAACAGGATGTGTCTTTTTGTTATTAGACCAGTCTATCATTTCCTCCTTGTTTATCTTCTGCACTGTTTTTCTATAAACACGTAAACATTTCTGCAGAGAAAAGACATATCCAAAATGCATTCACTTGTTGCTGTATTAATTTCTACTTCAGCAGAAAAACGTCTGGGCACTCACTCACTTTGCAGAAATATATTCACAACTCAAATCCCTTGCTAGTGAAGATGAACCCATTTCTGATATGAGGCTTCTGTCCACACAAGCCAAGCTATGTTTTAAAAATGAGATACTAGAACCTTAAACAGAGTTGAAATATTTATATGATTGTTAATGGAAATCAATGCTGTGAAATAACAATATTTTAACACACATATATACAACAATTTTTGACCCTTAGGGCATTGCCACATGGAATTTATACATCCTCAGAAAAAGCCAGCATTCAACAACACTGAGCAAAAGAAAATATGATAAATGAAAAGCTTCTGTGGTGTCACTTAGTTTTCAGTACCTATCAAACCACTAGAAATAGCTTAGTATCCAATTATGCTTTTTATTTTAATGCAATTATATTGAAATAAAAAGGCTGTAGATTGTAGTAACTTATTTACTGAATGATAGTGAAAAACTGAGAAACAAATATGTTTACCAAATGATACAGGTGGAGAAAAATTGTGTTTATTTTGAAATTGTTCTCTAGCCATGTGAGTATAAAAGACCTATTTTGAATTAATTTGTTTGCTATGCATCTATCTGAGTACAATTTAGAAGAGCTCCATTTTTATAGGATGTGAAATAGGAAATATATTTTGAATTCAGAAGTACTTACAAGAAAAGTGTATTTGAATTTTTAGGAAGTCATGAGCACTTACAATACACTTAGAATAAATTCTTTTAATTTTTCATGTCAGCTGTTTATCTGATTTATCAAGGGATTGTATTTTACCATTAAGCAAAACCCATGCAGACCATGTGTGTTGGTTTATATTTCTGAAGATACTTTGGATATTCTTTTATAGAAACAATTATTTTTATAATTAATTTATACTTATCATGAAACTGTTATAAAATCATTTCATATTAGTTAATTGTTATTTATATGCCAATAACCTCTGAAAGATACCAGCCTCTTTTCAAGCATCTGTGATTAAAAAGTCCCTGCTCCATGGAGCTTACACTCTAAAATAGTTTCATACATCAGAGAGGAAAGACGTCTACTCTTTAATGTAACAATTTTAAAATGCCTAGCAGGAAGATTAAATAGCATTTGTTTCCAATGGAGTTTGGAGATTACTCCATTAATACAAGCTTAGAAATTCAAGAAAGAAGCTGATTTGAAGAAAAATTTGTTAAAACTTTGTCAAAACCTACATTACTAAAAAGAGCTTACCATATTGTACACATTGTGTGTAGTCAGGTATTTAATCTAAGTCCAGTAGCTGACACAATACAGAATTTGATGTTTCCAAACTATGTTTTATGCTGTGAAGTACAGACAACGTTTTGCCAACCCAAACCTCCAATTATTTGTTACATTTATTCTCATGTTCTGATTTTCATTATGAAATTGCACTGAAAATTATGTTATTATAATGTGAGAATCAACACCAACATCAAATTTGTACCCACACCGCCTATACTAAATATTAGAAAATCATCCATGCAGTCTTCAAAATAAATAAAATAATTGAAAATTATAAAAGTAGAATTGCTCTTTAATAACATTATGATCAATGAAAAATCCAAAGCTAATAAATAATTTTAATACAGATTTGCGTTTCAATTGTTCCATTCTTTTCCAACATGTTTCTATTGTTATACACAATATCTCCTCAGCTGTGATTCCATGGCGCCCTGGTGAGAAAAATCTTGGATTCTCATGGTTAGAATCATGTTTGGAATCAGAACTCATGCATAATTCAAGAAATACACATAGATATTTTTAAAAAGACATGTAACAAGGTATAAAATCAGCTTTAGCTCTCCCCCTTTAAAAAAGAAAAAGTAAAGTAAAGTAAAATCAGTTTGGATGCTGTGATCACAGGCTCCAGTTGTCTCTCACTGATAGTTATCCAGTTCAAGTTCAGTTATCCTGTCTGGAATAAAACTTCACATCAAATAACGTTGGTTTTTCTATGTGGCTCGCTTACTGAGGAGGATATTCATCCAGACAGATGTAAAACATTTTACATGGAAAAAGTGATTGAGGTTTCATGAGGACAGTCAGGACATGATTCATACTGCCTTGAAAATGTGGTCTTCTGTATGAGGAGAGGGAGTCCAGCTTCATTAACTTCTTTTCTCAAGGTGACAGCAAGGTATCACTCACACATGCATCAGGTACATTTGTGACAACAGACTTGGACACATCTTTGTGCCTTAATCTCAGGCAACAAGCAACTGTTTGGGGCAAAGATAACCCTCGGGTTTTTGGACAAATTATAAAATTCATGACAATTTTTAGATTTTCTATCCTTAGTCTGGAACAGGTATTGACATATGTCCTACTGAAGATATTTAGGAAGTACATAAACTGAAGTAAATGAGGATGTTAGCTACAATAATTTTCATTAAACATGGAAATACCACATTCCATACCAACAAAACCACAGAATGATTGAGGTGGGAAAGGACTTCTTGTTGGAAAGATCATCTGGTCCATCCTCCCTGCTCCAGGAGGTCTACCTAGAGCTGGTAGCCAGGGCGATGTCCAGATGGCTTTCAAATATCTCTGAGGACAGAGATGCCACAGCCTCTCTGGGCAACTTCTACCAGTGCTCGTTTCTCTTCACAGTAAAAATGTGTTTCCTGGTGTTTGGACGAAGCCTCCAGTTTCAGTATGTGCCCATTACCTCTGGTCCTGTCACTGGGCACCGCTGAAAACTTGTTCCACCTTCTTTACACCCTCCCTTCAGATATTTGTTCACAGTGATGAGATCCTCTGTGAGCGTTCATTTCTCCCATCTGGCTGAACAGTCCCAGCTCTCTCAGCCTTTCCTAGTATGAGAGATGGCTGTTTGCAGCCTTACAATCAAAGATACTCCTTTAATTCTGCAGTTAATCTTCTGTTGTGCACTTCTCAGTTGAAATATAGGTGGGATCATTAAATACCAAGCAGCAGGTGAAGAGAGCACAAGAGGGCTCTTGTGTGTTTTGCTGTGTTTGGGGTATGTTGAAACTAGTGACTGAGGCTTTCTTGTCCTAGAATCAGTCAGACTTGTTTATGAGTGTCAGGTGCCCAGCACACAGAGGGAAAGATAAAGGGAGACTGCCGACTTCATCTGAGAATTTAATATGGCATAAACTGAAAGAGGATTCTGGTCCTTCTCCGCATTTTCTGTTTATTCCTGCCTTGTCTTGTTCTCTCCTCATGAAATGGTTTGAGAAACTGATCCATGCAAAAAGTTAATGCAGCAAAAAAATTGAGCAGCTGAAGGTACAAAGAGGCAGGAATAAATTCACTTTGTGTCATGACCACACATACTTAATATCCATTTGGTTCTCACCTGCATAAGAGAGATCTCAGGCTATGTTGACATTGGCATCACTAAGTGCTGAATAAAGTTGTCAAAATATTTGAATAATAAAATTTGAACTTCATATTAAAAATTAACCTTTTGTATTTGTTTGGTAAGAATCAGTGAAATTAATTAATATTAATTTATATATTTGGTGAAATAACCTATGTATTTAATTTTCACCTTTCTGCCAGCCACCTGATTTTAAGGCTACCCTGAGACTCTTAGCTGCACAAATTGTGCTGCTTAGATTTTGAATTAAGAACTCTGTCCCCCAGTAGCTCTTTCCTCTGATTAGAAAAGAAAGAACAAGGTCACAGGTGGCAATAATTCTGCTCCAGAAGCTCTTGGGCTCCACATAGACAGATTATTTAAGAAAAATCCTCTTCTTCATACAGAATTTTTTTTTTAATGTTCAGTATATTTCCTTACAACAGTTGAGAGAGAAGCCATATGTGATAACAAGCTAATTCACCTCTCAGTGAGATTGAAGCCTTATCAAGAATAGGAGCTTTTGTTCTCAGTCATTGTCACAACACAGATGTGTGACACCTTTACGCTGAAATTAGTGAAGCTGCAGTGGACCATTCTTCTATAATCTTATTACAGTTTCTGAGTACATCTGAAAAGTGATCTCTAAGACATGATACATTGTTGAACAAGGAAGACAGAAAATTATTTCAGTTTCTTCAACTGTTGACTCCCTTACCAACAGAAAAGTTTTAAGTCTGTAGAAGTTGAAGTTTGACCAGATCTGTATATTTCAAAAAATATGATAGTTGAAAAATTAAATGCTCTTGTTTTTGAGATTTTAGACAACAAAATACAATGCAGTGAGAAACTGATAAAGGATCATTTAGCAATAGATTGACATTCTTGAAAACATTTTTTTTTTCTATGAGGTCTTCTATTCTATAACTCAATTCAATGTAGACAATCACATTTTTTTAAGTGGTCTTGTTATAGAAGATGAAAGAACAGGTTTACAGCTAATCACAAGGTACTTCCTGGCTGATTTATATATCATGACTTCTGTTCTGACAAATAGACAAACAGCAGTACCAATTTCCAACATGATGACATATTCCCTCTCTTTAACAATTTACTGCTAGGTTTTGTTCCAAAATCTAATTTGCATTAGACTTTTGATGGTACAAAGAATTTCTCCTTGCTGTTTTTGAAATTTTAATTTACTTTTGTAATTCTCTGCTTCAAATATAGTAGTGGCACTGGTTCTATTGATAAAATTGGTTTTGTTGTAAGAAGTGATCACAGTGGGAGGAAAAGCAAGAATAAAAAATGTAGTGATGTCAACCAGGTATCAGTGGCCAATTTCTTACAAAAGAAGCCTTGGAAGGCAATGGTGAACCTGCCCTTTATTTGCTACAGTGGAATTCCTGGTTCGAGATAGGTGTGTGCTCTACTGTACTTGCATGAGCACAGTGGCCAAGACAGTTGTCACAATTGTAAAATTAACCATTGCTTGGATGCTTGCAGGAGAAATTGTACATTTATTTACAAAAATTCTGACTTGCTCTCTCCTTTCATGATTTTGGGCAAAACCCAAAACAAAAAGATATGTGTCCCAGATCCAAAGTTTTAATTAATGTTTACATTGGGCTAAACACTTTTCAGCTTGTCCCACTTAGTTAGTTCTTTGAACTCTTTTCAAATGTAAAATAAACCAATAAAGCTATTCAGATGCACAGAAGATCCATGGAAAGAAGGGGTGGGACAGGATTGTAAAAAATACATGCATAACTTAAAAAAATATCTCAAACATTATATAACTAATCTTTTCGGGGTAAGCATCATAGGCATGCTATTATCAGTGCTGGACTGATAACATGGGAATGAAAGAGGAAAAAGAAGGCAAAAAGAGTTTAGGAAAAACAGAACAGGATAGTTAAAAAATATTACAAGAATTTGAAACTTTGGGACTGGTGACATCTTTCATGAAAATATATGCATTGTAAATATTTTTTTGTAATTTGACTTTGCCAGTGTATATCACAGAGACATGATTTAAATTATGCTTATTCTATAGACTCAAGATTTTTATCCAGATTAAAATAAATCCCAAATCCTGTTTATCCAGTCCATGCATTATTATGTGGAACTGTTTTTAATCAAAATACATTATGTAATGGAATATAATCAAAAAGATGTAGAAATGGAGCAGAAGGGAGCAAATGAACAAATAAACAAAGTCTCAGCATATTTCACCTGCAGGTCTTTAAAGCTAATTTTAAGTTTAACCATTTCAAATAAGCATAAAGTACTATCTTCCAGTATGCAATCTAAGGTGTAGAATTTTGTTTAGAAAATCAAGTTTAGTCTTAGTGCACTAGTACTCCTGAGATTAAAAGGGTTTCTGTTTAATGTTTTTTAAAATTTTTTATTTTCCACTTTACCTGGATTCTTAAATATATTACTGAGGATGATTTAAAACATCTTTTGAAATATATTCTCCAATGTTATTTATATATATATGTGTGTGTGTCTATGTATACATATATATATATAAATGTAAATTATTATGCATTTCATATTTCAAAGGAAAAAGGGGACTACATTTTTGAATTTTTTTCAGCTTTCAGTCATGAAATGAAAAAAAAAAATATATATATAGGATGAAATTCTGCCTTCAGAATTTGCAAAAACTCCAAGTAAACATGGGCAGGAGTCAAACACATTTGTCTGAGGACAATATTAGTCCTTCATTCTGTAAATGCAAATATTTCATGCAAAATTAAGTAAAAAATACATGCAAGTCCAACTCATATGCACATGGCTAATAGCCAAGAAAACTTCATTGGTGCGTGTGTTAACATGCATATATGGTTTAAACTAAGAGCATTCACACAAAGGAAAATGCAGAATGATCAGCAGCATGGCAACTTTGTCAGTGACATTCCTACAGAGCAACTATCTAATGCAAACCAATATGCACATGACCTTTTTTGGGCAGAGAAGCAGGACTTGAGTTGTGGGGTAAAACAGTGATTAATAAACGTGGTTAGATTAGCATTTTTTAACGTCCAAGTTTTAGTAACCATTTTGCCCCACATCTGATTCTACTTGGATTATTTCCCTTTGCTATCTACCCCTTCATCATGCAAAAAGTTACAATTAAAATTAGAAAGCATTGAACAAGCTCTAAACCCAACAGATAACATGGATATTCTCCACACTTTATACTGGAATTAAATTTGATATAAATACCTCCTGCTCTTACCAGTGGGTGGTGTTATTCCATGTATTTAGGTGTGAAGCAGACAGGAAAGAGATAAATCTTTCATAAGTACAACATAAATCACACAATTCTCATATTATCCTTGTACTAAGTGTAATACATTTGAACTCAGTTTTAAAGGAAATTAAGTGATTGACATAAAACTTGAGGGAAAGAACTTGTGAACAGAATAAGGAATAAAATACAACAAAACAAGATATTAAACTTGAGGGGTTTTCCACACTTTATTTAAAACAAATCCTCCATACTGCCTCACAATCACATTGCAGAATATGGACTATTCAATCCATTTAATTGTTATTTCACATTAATGACAAATCCAAGACTAAATTCAGTACACCAATTTCTGAATTAAGCAACTTTTCACGTGACAACATGCAGTTATAGTTATTATTTCATGTGAAGCAAGTTTTTAGTACATCCATTAGTGGTAATGAATTAGTTAAGGCATACAAAATTTTGTAATATCTTCAGAAATAATTCAGTGAGCTACTTTAGGCTTAGGTTGCACACTTAAGGTCCTAATCCTGCAAAGTGCTGAGTACCCCACAATTCCATTGCCATCAGAAGGAATTAGGGCTATTCAGTGCCACACAGGATGAAGCTACTGATGCTGCCTTCCACTGCAGTAATCCCCAGCAGAGGTTTATACAAGTGTCCTTGTCCTGCCTGGGGGATATTATCCCTCTGGAGGGGACACTCATGGAAGTGGCAGGTGAAGCCCAATATATTAATTTTCTACCTTATTTTTAAGATCTGCTTTACTTAATGGTAACCATAAAGTCAAACTGTCAGTGATTCACCTATATAGAATATTTTCATCAAGGCCATTGTTTCTGCTTACTGCATAAAAGCATAGTACTCTGACCGTCATTCAGAAATGTATGCATAGATACCATGTGAAAGCTGTTGGAATATATGTCAAAATTTTGGAAGTTGATTTCTAGTTAAATTTTTACAAAAGTGTATAGATTTTCTTGTTCTTGAAAGCTTTCTGGAGAATTCTGCAAAGTTTCTAATCTCCAGCTCTGAACAGATCTGGAAAGCATCCCTACAGAGACACAGATTCACAGATCCTTAAGATGCACAATGCCCTCAGTGTCTTCAAACTGACGTAGACTTTTCAGAAAACATATTTCTTTGACTTTTCAGAAAACACGTTTCTATCTCCAGATAATAAGCCGGAGATACAGATGCTTACTTTTGCTCACTAGCAGATTGTCATTCCTTTTTAGCTAGCCATATATTTATAGAAGGAGAGACTACAGGGGCTTTTTTATCAAAACCAGAAAATATGAGTGTTATTCCTTGTCACTTCCTATGAGTTTCTGTGGATGGCTAAATGGTTAGTAGTACTGTGTTGATTTTCAGTGCAGAATTATGTTGCTGTATATGGAAGTTAATTACTTTTCAGGCTATCATGTGATTCAAATATTTCTCTTTGAAAAGAGTGGCTAAACCTGCCTGCTCCTCTCTTCAACCCATTCCCAATATACCTGTTCAAGATTACATGGAAGGATTTTGAAAAGAATTAATCTCCATGGGTTTTACAGAACAGTAACTCTGTAGATATCAACATAGATACTCTTGTTTGATACTGGAAGTGGAAAATCAGGGCAAAGAACAAACAAAATTCTGGAACAGCTATATCTGAAAAAAGAAACCTATGATTTTTTTTTCTCTATTTAAGCTTATAGAAGTCACCTGAAGTTCTCAAGCTTTCCTATACATAGTGAAAATTGAGATTTCTGATATACCTGGTGATAACCTAGGCAGCGAAAACATCTGGATGTCAAACATGTAGTGGCTTGATTGTCAATAATTGAGATATATATCCACCTTCTTAAGCTTGTACTGCTACAGCTTATAAATACTAAAGACTTACAGAACTCTTTCTAAGTTCTCATGCATTTATCTATTCCTCAGCATTTCTGCCTGAAAAACAGAACATACCATGTTCATGTCAATGCCGTTGGTGTATGTCCATGCATGCTGGAAGTATTCTTCCAGTCGCTGCCGCAGAGGGTTTGGGATTTGATGAAAGCGTATGAACTCCTTCACTCGCAGCATCTGCATGTGATACCGTGCAGTTCCCGAGTAGAGTCTTTGGATTATTGCAGATACGTTTCCAAAAATGCTAGCGTACATTAATGCTGGATTAAATAGAAACAAAACTTTCTTAAGTCATATCGTTGGGCTTTGCAGATGAGTATGGCTAAGTAAAAGTTAAGAACAAAGAGAAGAGTTAAAAAGGTATGCATACGTTTATAGTTTCAGTTTAAAAAAAAAAAAAGATTATCCAAATATGATGGGCTGTAATTTCCTAAATCCACTCAAAACTCACCTTCTTACCCTATACAGGATTTGCTTACAGACACTGATACACAACACAAATCTTCTGACAGTTTGGATAACAGATTTTGAGTAGTCAAGCAACTTGATTACTTCCTGACACTGAATGAGTCACAACATATTTTTGCATACAACATTCCTTTCCCTAGGAATTTGCCCTTCCGGCTGCATGCTTATAATCTTATTAGCTTAAAATGTTAAGCCATTTGCTCAAACACAGAGAAAAAAAAAATATTAAAATCCATGATAAAATTACTTACAGCCAATCAACATGACACAGATGGAAAAGATTTTCTCTGAGTTGGTGTTTGGAGACACATTTCCAAATCCTACACTTGTCAGACTGCTGAAGGTAAAATAAAGTGCTGTAACATATTTGTCCTTGATGGATGGTCCAGAGCTTGCATCACTCTTATTGTAATGCTTTCCTAGTTGTTCTCCTAAAGAATCCAACCAGCCAATCTTGTGAGCCAAGTAAGGTCTTTCTACATTTCCAATGGCATACCAAATGCAAGCAAGCCAGTGTGCAATTAGTGCAAATATGCACATGAGGAGCATCAGAACTGCAGCACCATATTCGGAGTATCTGTCCAGTTTCCGTGCTACCCTCACTAAACGCAGCAGTCTAGCTGTCTTCAGAAGGCCTATTAATGTAGTTGTCTGTAAAAATAAGACAGAAATTAGTTTTCCCCGTCAGCAAATGTATTCTCATGAACAATAAGCATGAATAAACCACTACAAATTCCATTATTGTCAGGAATCATCAAAATAAGTAGGAGAACTCATTACAAAGTAATCTTAATTTCATTTTCTTTAAACTATCAATTTCATTATAAAACCAGGGAATAAAATTAGAAATGTACATTTAAAATCATGATATATTGAAGTTGTTATTATGCACTAAATACTCTTTCATGTTGAATATTTTACTTGATCTGGACTCTTCAATCCACCATAATGGATTTAATGATCCAATAGATTCATGATTTTTAACATGAAAAAGTCTGTAAATTATTGGAACTACTCATGATTATATGACTGTCCATATAGATAATAAGCATTTTTAAACAAAGCTGCGTGACTGTATTTGATTCTAACTTAGAAACTCCTTGCGATGCTCTGGCACACATACTCTAAAAAAGAGAAATACTAGGGCAGAAATATCCCAAAGTGTATATCTACAAGATTCTTCCTGTTTGTAATGGTAAGAACACTCACACAGGTAAAAGAATGTGAAGCACTGTGAACAGAAAATCATGAAAAAGTTACTCCAGATGAATCTTTTTGCATCTTGCAGGTGTAGTGGCAAGAGCCAGTAATAAAATACCATTAGAAAAATAAATTGGAGCAGTTTTAAGCAGGAATGTATTCCAAGATTTTTAATGCAGACTTGTGCTATTATTCATTGCAGCCTCTTTGAGGCTCTGATCTTTTTAAAGGAACCTAAAGGTTATTAATGTAAGTTTGCAAAATTCAATTAATAAATCATTTTCATACTTGCTAATTCCTTGTAGAAAGGACGGACAGCATTGTAAATAGGACAACTGGATTAAATAACCCCACTCAGCTACATTTTCCTTGCATTAAGTCTGAACAGATATTAAAGTATTCAGTAAATGCCAAGACTGCACACATTTTTAATAAGTTGGTTGGTTTGGTTTTTTTTAACATGCACGTACATTACATGACACTTAACAAGACAAGTTTTCCAAGCCTCACAAACCACTCTGACAGTAGCATGCATCACATTAAAGCTTTCTTGCAAGAAGTACTAGACTAGTTTTTATGCTTTATTAAATCCTTGCATATACCATATTTCTGAGAAAAACCCCAAAGCCCTTGGAACAAAACAAGAGTCTTTCTTGGCTGCATTTATCAGTGGACAACTCAAAAAATTGTTCATATTTTCTGAGTAAATGAGCAAGAGGATAATGAAGGGTAACACTCCTTGGTTCTGTTTAACATCCCGAATAACAACTTCAGGGTGAATTTCTCATTACCACATAAAAAAGATTAGTGACCTCAATAGCCTGAAAGACCATATCCTTCAAAATGCTATGCCTAGGCTGAGATTCAGAAGCATGTGAATACTGTGATTAGGTAATTTTTTTTTGTAAGGTAGATCAGGCTTAAATATTTAAGATCCTTTAAGAAAAGCTAAGATTTGTTTTTAGTGGGGTGTTTGAAACATTCTGTTACAGATGTAGTCATATCTCTACATCATGCAAGAGGCTGCATATTCTTACAGTGCCCCTTAAATAGATCAGATGGTAGATTGTAAATCTACAATATGTCAGCACTGTTCCACCCCATTCTTAAGTTAAAACTTGCTAATATTATTCATCCTCAGTGTCAATCCTATACTTAGGTACATCAATTTGAGCTCTGGAGTACTTGGAAGGTATATAACACAAGAAAACTTCATCTCTTCAAGGATAAAATCAGCATGAATGAGACTTGATATGCTTCAAAACATCAAGAAACTCATCCTGAGTTTTACTTTTCTTTAACACAGTGGAGAGGTTTTAACACCAAAATATAGCTGGTGGTAGAGGTGAAAAGCATGGTTCACAAGTTTTAAGGTGCCTTACATGCTGTCCTAGCACAGAGGTAACCTTCGGATAGTAATAGTACACCTTCTATGTCTCACTTGGCCAGGGACTGAAGTTCTTGGTTTCAGAACTACATCTCATGCAGTGTAATTTTCTTGGTGTGCTGGAATACTTTGATCAGCACAACACCCAAGGAGGCAGGGGTCCTATTCTATCAGTTACCTTACCCCATCTGGTGCCAACAATTAATGTCTGCAAAGAGCAATCTGATAGATGCTGCCCTCTTCTCTGGATTGCTAGCTTCTCTGTTTTCATCACACCTATCTGCTGGACTACAAGTTCAAGAATAGTTGGATAATCACATCAGAATCTTTTATTTTCTATTCTTTTCTCACCATCTACTCCATATTTTTATCTTCCCAAGTATGAGGGAACCCACCTAACTTTTACAACACACACACCCAAAAGAGAGAATTATTTACTACCAACCATCATCATTTTGTGTTGAGTCTGCTTAAGCAGAAAAAAAGAATTTAAAATTGCATTATTTCCCTAACATAGAAATTGGAAAGTTAATGTCTAACTCTGTTGCTTTCCTATGGTTGAAAATTGTGGCTCAAATAGAAGCATTCAGATAGTGCTGTATGTGGTATTTGGATTATTATCTCCTGCCCTTTCAAGACTCCATTTGATATCAAGGTGTTCTAAAGCTGCATGAGCACATATGAAGCTCTCTTTAGAGCTTATGCTGTTTAATAAAAAGACTATTCAATACAATTTTTCATTGGGGATCTTCTTTGAAGAATCTCTAGATAACAAAAAAAGAGGTCTTTCATAAAAAAGATAACCCTTATGACTGAAAATTTCTATTAAATGAAAAATTCTCCATGCTGACAGTTTTACGTTTGCTTCTTGCTAAACTATCAAAAAGGGATCATTGGTGAAATATTATAGGTAGCAAAGTAGGAAGAAAAACTGCAGTAAGTAGCAGCTTAGAAAAGTGATTGACATATTCAATACCATGAATGAGAGAGAGAAGCCGTGATGGCATGGTGAATGGGACATAATCTGTATAGCATCATTGCTGCTTAGATAAACAAACCTGTTTTTCCAGGTAGTGAAACCGGTCAATTACTAGATTTTGAGGGAATAAAGAATCAATTTACTTGTATCTGCACTATTGAAGAAGTCATTACATGGTCCAATAATTTCTGTTTCAAATTCCACACTTTTATATTTGTCTATTTATCTGCAAGAATGCACTTGTTCTTTACTGTAATCTGTAACATTATCTTATGTTAAAGGCATCCCTTCAGCATGACTTTAGCACCTGGCACTTCACTCTTAAGCACATCTGTAACAGGGAAGGTGTAAAAGACTGATGCTCAGGGGCAAATCCAAAGAGGACTCAAATGAACTTTGGAATTGGTCCCTGTTGTAATTCTTTATGTTTCACACTTCTAATTACTGAATATAATTTTTGGCAACGACAAGTGCTCAATGATCAGAAAGGGATGCAGACCATGCCTGAAGGGGAATGTTGTAGTCTGATTTAAAAGTAATGCCATTATGAAAATGTTTGTCTTTCATGTGTCTGTGCTTTCAAAACCACAGAAAAAATTATCTGCAGAAAGACTGAGACTTGTCACAGACAATGAATACAAAGGTGATCAAAATTTCTCTTAAATCTCTGAGCTTTTTAGTCACCTTCTGAATAAAAAAGTTCTCTTCTGGTAAGAGAACTATTAATATGTTCCCTCTGTCCTTTATATTACTCTCTCTCTTCTTATTGCTTTCCTTAATAAAATTTATTTTTACTGCATGGTTTTATCTCATGTTTCTCTAGACTTCTCATTTACCTTTTGCTTGGTTTGCTGCTTTTTAAAAAAAAAAAACTTCTTCATTCTGTGCATCACAGAAAAGTCAAACCCAATTCTCTACTTGTTAGTTCACTTTTCAGAAAAAATATATTATGATTTTAGCCCTTCTTAAATAAAATTGTTTGGAAGAACTGGGTCAGGAATCCAGAATATAGCATATATTTTATACACCTTTGGGCCATTTTTGGATGCTTATATTGAACAGTTTTTACTCCATTGTAAAGACAGGGTGAGGAGATAGATCATGTCTGTCAAGGCTAACCCCAAGTAATCTCTTTTTCCTTCTTTTGATAGATCATATTCTTGATAAAAGAGACAACAGCCGCATCTCTTCAAAAACTAGTATAGTTTATGCTACAACTAATCTCTTTTCTGCTAAGTAAACATCTGATCTAAACATTTTGAACAGAGAAAATTTATTTTAATGATGCAATGCCAACGCAGCACTTACATGCATCATGGGCAGTTTATTACAAAGTAAGCGACAAATCAAAGCAGCAGTTCTTAGATAAAACCATTTGACCAAGTCCTTCATACGTGTTATATTTATTTATTATTTCTAAAGACAGGATCAAATATGGTATAACTGAAAAATACTAGCTAAATCATCCAATGATTCAGCAATGATATTAGCTCTTGTCAATGAAAGCTAATATTGTATATTATTCTACAAAGGAAGATTTAATTTTAGTTTAAAAGATGGGATGGAAATACTAAACAGCCTATTAAAAAACAAGCAAAAAATACTTTGGGATACACAGAATACCATTGTGAAGTAATAAATTAAGATTTAAGATTTCTAATTCATTTAAGCTTACCTCTTCAGAGCCAGAGCCAAAAATCAGCAGGTCAAAAGGTATTGCAGCAACCATGTCAATTAGGAACCAGCCTTTGAAGTAGTGAATTGCTATTTTTGCTGGGTCACTTACCACTTCTTCATTCTGGTTTACATATGTTGTTCTGAAGTTTATTAGAATGTCAATGATAAACATAATATCCACAATTAAATCTACGACATTCAGTGGGCTGCAGGAATATCCACACTCTCTCCTCTTCCGATCCTCACTATCATTCAGAAGGAAGGCAGCAGAGTAAGGGGTGAATATGGCGGTGTATATCACCAGCAACAAAATGAGCCAGTCCCAGACGGCTTTGAAAGGACTATAGTGCAATATAGTAAACTTGTTGATGCGAGGTGTCTGGAGTTTATATTCTGGTAGAACATCAGCCCCTAAGGATAGAACCTAGAATAAGAAATATACCATATCAATAATCAGACAGCGTATCTACTCCAACTTCCAGTAAACACAGCAAATACAGGACAAACTTAAAAAGTAATTCATTGTAGTTTTAAGGATTAAGCTTCAATTACTTGGTGTTTTGGCAAACTAAACTTCTGTGAAATTTGTGGTGTCTGCCAAATCCAATAAATTCATTGACAATTTTGCACCATGGGTTGATTCTTGTCCCCTGTAGCAAACATTAAGAGGCGCATCTTATATCCATAAAATCTGCATTATTAAGCATGTCATCGAATTTATTTATCCACCACAAGATAACCTTGGCAGCTTGCTCATGGCCAGTCAATGACTTTTCTTGCAGTGATGTAGTGTTTTTCTCCCAAAACAAATCTATTATCACTGGCTTACATTCCCTACAGAAGAGTTTACTCTCACGAGAAAATGTAGGCAACCAAAAATAAAAAAAAAATAGAGGAAGATCTGTTAGTGTCTTCAACAGCTATCTACACTTTGAGTTTTGTGGGGTGAAAAACCTTCAAGCACAGACAAATTTCACTGAGGCTATAATTCTAGTTCAGCTAAAGGTGTGACAAAGAAGGATATCACAGGAGTATTGCCTTTTGCTCCACTTCTACTTTTGTCAATGCCTAAAGCTTATTATTCCTTTAAAAGTATGGATTTGTTTCCTGCTGGTGTTATCTAAGTTGGATTTCAATTTTATTTGGAAGGATTATGTTTGTAAGCACTGCTTAATTTGCTGGCTCTGGAAGCTGAAATGTTTGCTTTGTTGCAGAGAGCAAGTATTGTGTGAGCACCAGATAAAACAAATTTCCTTTGGCTGCTCTTTCAGTCTGACTGAACTCTGACATGAATGAACAAAACCTTTAAGAATAAGAAGGTAAATTACATTTTGTCCCTATTCAGTGTTTGGAACTGTCAGCAATGATGTTAATTACTGCCTTCTGTGCTGCAAATTATCTCAAAATCCTATGGGACTCAGATCACCACTTCATTTTACATAGACCAGTGAACAAACATCAGATGGTGACAACCGTCAGTTATTACCCATTTGGGCAATATTCACGTTCAAGAAATCTTATACCCTTTTTTCACCAGTTACTTCTGCCTATTCCTTACTCTCCTGCTAATTAAAAACAATTATATTTGGAAAAAAATTACTTCAAAAGCTATTAAAATGAATAATTCTACTCAAATGGAATGATTATTGGAAGGAGAAATACCTTGTCAGCGATATTCTCTGATTTTATTTGCCTTTTTTTTTACAGTTAGTATTTTGGGATTTGAGATTTCAGCTTATTCAAGACTGAGGCAGTCCATGCTCCTCAAACATAATCTTATAAAATTCTAAGGGTCAGCACACTCTTTTCTGTTTAAATTTCCAACAGTAAGTGTTGTATAAACCTTAGATCCTATCCTTATCTAAGTACCACTAATCTTATACAATCAAATTCTACTCTGAAAATTTTGTGAGAACACAGGGGTTAATAACCACTCTTCTTTGAGCTTGAAGAAAGAAGTGATTAAGCCATCCAAAAGAATATATGCTAGCTTCAAGCAGCCACTAAGCACTGTGCTGAGCTGGTGGTAGAGGCTGTTCATCAATTTTTTGTATTGTAACTAAGACTTGCACTTAACTAATGGTGCTGGCTATTTTTTTATGCATTAAACACGTTCGGTGACAGCAAGCTGAAGCATTGCTTAGTCTCTTAGCAGTCTTAGTATTTTCAGTCCCCCACCTGATGAGTTGACAAGAATGTTTTCTTAATATTTGAGAACAGTGAGTATATGTGCCAAGGGAACTGCTATTTATAAAATTTATATCACTGTTCTCCTGCTGGATTTTCAGACAATGAAGGGAATGGATTAGGCAACAAGGACAATAAAGCTTACTTCACATTTCTTTCTGTTGCTTGAAAATTCCAGACCCTGTGCTTCATTTCAGAGCAATGCATAATGTAAATTGGACTTATTCCCCTGAAATTTGACTCCTAATGTAATTTTAATTACATTTATTCCTAAATTGGTTTAAACTGAGTTAGGGAATAGTGGAGTTAAAAACCCCAAACAATTGGACAAAATGAGGGAACAGCAGTATAAAAGTGATCATAGCAGAAATGGATCAAATTCTTTTGGTGATAGTTTCGTCGACATACAACACAGGAGAGGCTGAACTGATGGTTGTGAGTTTCATATTCATAATGTTATACAGAACTTTACATTTCTGCATTGCTTGCTCCCATGCAATGAGAAGTGAAAGAAAACACTCGTAACTATTTTTTTTGTTGTATCTTGAGAAAGATGATGTGACTTCATTTCTCAAATAAAAAAAATCACAGTTGCACATACAGAAAAAAGAGGAAACACATTATTTAGTTTTATGTTGGCAGTTTCAATAGAGACTGATTGATTATGAGGTGAATTTGTCCTTCTGCTGTTGTGTAACATCCTTGCAAAGCTTGGCTACTGCTGTTGGCCCATTTTGGCCATCTTGGCTAGATGGAAGACTTCAGTCTACTTAGAAATCCACTCAGAAGAACTCTAATATTTCTACTTACTTAAAGTAGATGTGTTCAAATTCATTGTTAGTAAAAACAAAATGTATTAGCTTTTCTCTTCTTGACAGTAAAACTCATACTTCAGATTGTAAAAGAGGTAGCTTAGGGAATGAAACATTTTTAAGAGTAAGAAATGTGAGCGGACAAGACGGAAGAATTGTAGTGTTAAAACATCTTTGAACCTTGAGACATGACATGATGAAAAAGCCAAGCTTCCTTGCATCTTACAAAAAAAAGACTACAATGCTAACCAGAAAAAGTCATACTACCTGCAATAGGTTTCTCTTAAGAAAATTAGGGGTATTCAAACTTGATGAAATACGGCCTCACACCGGCTTTCCTGGGGAAAGCAGGAATGTATTTATTACTGGCATGCTTTACAAGCAGTATTAGGTGATAAGATTTAATCTATTTTAAATAACAACATTTCAAGGTTAAATAAATTGCACTATATTTTGTCTTTGAGTAAAGAACTCTCATATAAAATTCAACTTTACTTTGTTCCTGTTTATCTCATTCACTGTTGAAGCAGCACTGCTGCAAGTTAGAAGACTTCATTCAAACTCATTTTTTTCTCTGAGAATCTTGCTTGAGGTGTTTCATAAAGGTAGGGCTGGTGAACACCTCCTACAGTTTTTAGGTTCCTGCGTTCACTTCCTATGATCACAAGTTCAAGGTGGCATTTATTATAGAAGGGCTGCAATCAGATACCCAGAAAAATGTGGAGTGAGATCAAAATAACTGTCATAAATTAACAGTGGTAGATTTTTCTTTCTGAACTGTTTGGTAGCTTTCAGTTTCTCAAAGATAACAGTAGTTTGCTGAAATTGAAAAAAGTATATATTTAAGGATAATGAAAATTTATTATTGGCTGCTGTTCTGTTAAGCAAGAGGAGAAAGGAAGTGCATGTACCAGAGGTGTACTGGAGGGACTATCAGGTGACAGTTACTTAAAAAAAAAAAAGATTCAGTAAGCCTTATCACTTTACACTGTGTTACACTGTCTATGGTAAAATCTTTTTTTGGGCTCTATCATCTTTTCCCTTGAGAAAACCTGCCTGGTACCAGGTATAACTTCTGCCCCGTGCTATGCTTAAAAGACCTTGTTTTGCATAGTGTTTTTTGATGAAGTGTCAAAGAGCCAAACTTGGTTGATGTGCTTTGCAGTACATTGGCCATATGCTTCACTGGCTAACTGGATCGTGTAGGGGACTCTTGCTATATGCTCTGCAGCATCACATGCAGAAACAGTATTTGACTGTTCTTCTTCCCTGTACAGGTTCGTTTATAAAACAGAATATGTAGGCAAAATGTTAGACAAGATCTTGGATGATCTGGGAGTTTTGCTCTGGTGTCTGTTACTGAGTTTCTCAGTGATCTTATGCAAGCTGTTGTGTAACCTCTCTAATTTCTGTCAAATAGAGAGACTAATATTTACACCTGAAAGTATCCTAAAAGATAATGAGCAGAAAACATTCATAAAATCTGTTTTGCAACAGCAATGGGCTACCATAATTCTTACTTCCCTAAATTTAGTTGATTCTTTTAATTTTGTAAAATTAATTCACACAAATATTTGTCCTCTTCTCCTGCACCAAAAATAGTGTGACCAGCCAGTCGAGGGAGGTGATTTTTCTCCTCTAGGCCACTCTCATGAGACCCCACCCAGAGTGCTGCATCCAGCTGTGGGGCCTGCTGCATGAGATGGGTGTGGTCCTGGTGGAGCAAGTTCAGAGGAGGCCACAAAGACGAGCAGGGGGCTGGAGCACGTCTCTTATGGAGACAGGCTGAGTTAGGGTTGTTCAGCGTGGAGAAGAGAAGGCTGTAAGGAGAACTTATAGCACCTTCCTGTATCTAAAGAGGGCCTACAAGGAAGTCAGAGAGAGGCTTTTTGCAAGAGGACAAGGCGGAATGGTTTTAAAGTGACAGAAGGCAGGTTTAGATTAGATGTTAGGAAGAAATTCTTTACTGTGAGGGTGGTAAGTCACTGGAACGGGCTGCTCAGAGAAGTTGTGGATGCCTCATCCCTGTGAGTATTCAAGGCCAGGCTGGATGGGTCCTGAGCAACCTGGAGTAGTGGTAGGTAGCCCTGTCCATGGCAGGGAGATTAGAATGAGATAATCTTTAAGGTCTCTTCCAGCCCACACCATTCTATCATTCTATGATTCTACTATTCAAACAGTACACCTTCAAGAGATTCTGAGAGACCCGTATTACTATCACATGTATATTCACAAATTTTGTTCTGAGGCATTTTCAATCTAAATTTATTAAAGAATGCAAATGCACACAGCAAAAACCAAAGACCCAGAAACAAAGAAGCATAATGGTATATGAATAAATCATATCAGAAATAATAAATTGTTAATGCCACCATGAATTGTTAAAGAAATATTTCTGTCAAACCATTGCATGGATTAAGAGTATGGTTTCCTGGTTATTCTACCACTTCATGACAGCAGAACTTTCATCTTGGACAGAAGTACTGCACATCCAGAAAATTTGAACAAAGAGCAACGTTTACAGGTGACATAATACCGAAAGAGGTATAAGGGCTTGAGCGAAACCCAACAGTTTTAAGGTAGATGGACACAGATAATCTGTATGAAAAGTAGACATGCAAGTTTGATGGTTGCAAACCTTAATAAATTAGATGGTACTTTGCTATGTCTCATGACCAAGTGTGCCTCATATGAAGTGTATGTATATTTAAAGGATGTAGTTTTATTCGGTACTAAATACTGTTTTGTCTCTGCTGCTTTTGCAACAGATGAATTCAAGTCAATCTTGTACTAACAAGGTTAGCTACCGCATAGCACCTCCTATGTTAAGAGAATTTCATAAACATTTAATAAAGTTCAAACTATAAATATAGTCCCAAATTACTTTGGGGACTTTAAAATAAACATTTATCTCACCCATAAAACATCTTGCTTAAAACTATGGAAGATGGTACCAGTTCAAATACAATGTTGAAATATTTATTTCTAGGAAATAAAATATGACATGAAAAAATATTATTTTGCCAATGTGTCGCTGGACTCACTCCAGCAGCAGCCCAATGCTAGGCACACAGCCTTGAGAACTGAGTGGATGATCACTCCTCCATCCTTAAGCCAGGAAGGATGCAGCAAATCTAGAAACACATCAGCTCCTTGTATGCTGAGAGATTGAATATCTACTATGAATAGTGATTTAAGAAACTCATTGTATAAAGAATATTCAACACCAAAATAGGAAATTTACATTAAAATGTAAAGAAGAAACTGAACCAGGATAATTGCATTGTAAACATTATTGTAGCTGGTGGAAAAAAAGGAAGGAAATGGAGCATCTGTCTTTTCAGAACTAATCCAAACACACAATATAACGTCTTCCTTTTAACATGTAGTTTTGAACTAATTTTCAGATCTTTATCAACAAGGCTAATAACAGTATTGGACAGGAAAAACTTGGAAAGGAAAAGAAGTGAGAAACATGAATCAGACTCGTAAGCTAAAGCCATATCCTTGTAATTGACTGTTTTTGTCCTGACCTTAAATCTGAATTATAGTGCACCCAAAAAATGAGGCAGTATTACTTCAGTTTTAAAATGATTTTAATAGATTTTATGGAACTGTCTTCTCTTGATGAAACCTCTCCTGGCTCTCTTTTCTCCTGTGTATTAGTTCTGTTGAAGTTGCCAAGTTATAACTAGCAAGTACATCTCTTTCCTTTTCCTCTCTGTTCATACCATTACCATGAGACATCTACAGACCGGACCTCCTAAGGAGATTTCTGAATCTAAAACCACATAAAAATAAATATTACACGAGTATTAATGAACAAATGGAATTTAAATTAACATTGGCTCTCTGATAGTAGGCATTACCTAATTCCCCAAAACACTATAAAGGACTTTCATATTTCAGTCATCTTGATGATTGTCTTCCTTATGCAGACATGAACAGCTAAGAAGGTTACACCAGTACTGAAAGAAAGCTGAAGAGCTCTTGGTTTGGTGCACCCTCCAAACACAGCATAATATAAGGTTTTCATATATCAGTGTTAAAACGTATTTTTACATGTAAAAGATATTTTTACATGTCTTTCTAAGGACAGCTATTAAAGAACATCTCCTGAAATACTAATGGTGGGGAATGTTAATAATACTTGTCTTCTTGTCTTTATCCTTTGTCTTTATTAAAGGCTTTAAAATGATGCAGTCTGACTATTTGTTTATAATGCTGAATGCTAAAACATTCTCTGTGAGACAGTTTGAAGTATAATAATGAGGTTTCATACAGATTTTTTTTTTTTTAACTACGTCCACATATTCATCAAGTGTAATTTTAGGTAGATATTGAAACAGAACTTTTGTTATTAGTGGTGGAACCTGGAAATTCAAAGCTTATCTGAGTGTATTTTAATATTTTTTTTGTTCCAGATGTCAGTCGGTACCTGAAGCTTGTTTGAGAGCAATGGGACTTCCTGGGAGTGCTGTGTGCCTTGCTGAAGCCATGAAGTGCCAAACTTTCATAAAGTTATCAAATAATTACATGAATCTTATTCAGCTAAACATATTTACATACACAGCAACCCAAACTCTTCAAATGGTTAAAGAAAGTTATGTGTGAAAGCATGTCCTGTGACTAAAGCAGTAGAACAGCCTTATTCTCCTGTTTGTAAAATAAAATTTTTAGGTTTCAGGGAAATAATATTTATTGGATGTAACCATCAAACAAAACTCTTTCACCAAAATTGAATATATGTAATATCTCTAACCTATAATTTATTTTTATTAAGCTAGATATTAAAAGAGAGGAGGTATTTTTATAGTTCATTTTCCATGAAAATATTAAGAAATGGTAAATAATCTTAAACCTCAGGAGCCTCTTTCTGCCAGTCAGTATATAATTACTTTCATATTAGTGGGTAATGGATTGTCAGAGTAACACTTAGAAGCATATAGATTTACTAAAAGTGCTTTACTGAACTTTAAATCTTAAATTAGGGATATACAGATCATTAAAGAAGATATTTACAACTGACTTTTTTTAGCAAATTTAATGACAGAATATGTATTAAAAGTTGTGTAACATTCTTCTTTAAATTTCACTATGAGATATTATTTCAGAAAACAGCAAATGCTATCCTTCAACATCCTAGTGAGTTTGTGAGTTATTCATTGCTCTTCTGGCAACACTAAGCTGCTGACAAGCACTTATATGTCTGAAAACAAAATATCAAGTGTCAAATTTGTTATAAAGGCTTAAATTATTGAGTGGTTTTTAGTAATCAAAAAGATATTTTCTATCGTCTGTTCATGGCATGACAATAAAACAAGCAGATTTTGAGCTTGATGATGTTATGTCATCCTTATAATATTTATGAAAAAGTATTTTTCATTATTTTACACTTTGACTGGTTTGCTAGCTGTTAAATACTTTGATGCAGATAAAGAACAGCATAAAAGCTATAAGAATTTCTGAAGTGCATGGAGTGAAAAGGAAGTAGCTACATTCCCAGTTTGGTTCTACGATTATAGTACTTATTGACATAACTGTGAGGAGTACAGGAGAAAGGGAAAAAAGATCCTTATGCATATATTCATATTTAACTTTCAGTTTCATGGTATATGTACTTTTTTTTCCATGATACGCAAAATAAGCAAACTTTAGTTTCTAGAAAATCTGCTTTTTGTAATTAGACCCCACAATATTTAAAAATGTATGAACTGCAATTGAAACTGCTCTGGTAGGGAGAAAGCTTACTTTAGAAATTATCATCTTCCCTATGGCTCTCCTTGTTTGTGCTTAATGAGCATATCCCAACCTTGTTCACTTAAAGGAGACATTTAGTCTTAGCATTCTGCCCAGGTTGCCTAAGTTCCCCTCTCAACACCACTTTTAGGAAAGTTCAGTGCATTACCCAAACTTCTATAAAATTTTATCATCAGTATTTTAACCAAAAAGCCATTTGGCAAGGGTAGATGGAACAGATTGCATACGTAGATGCAGACAATTTGATGATACAAATTACATTTCATTAGTAAAACCAACCTATAAAAGCATGATCCAGATTTCTAGGGCCATCCATTCAATTTATGTTGGTTAGGCAAAGAAAAAAGGTAGATTTGTGACCATGCAGAACTGGACAGACAAACTTGCCTTTGCTCAGTCAGTTGCTGGATCTTACATTAGATACTTTCATTTTTTTTACAATGCAAAACCATATCTTGGTTTTGGGGAATTGTGGCAAGACATGGTCTGATCTTCATGATGAATCTTCACTAAATACTCTAGTACTCCAACAAAAACATTAACAAAACAGAAACAGCACAGAATCAGTGACACAGAAGTAAGTCCTTGAGAGGCTCTACCTTGTCCATGTTATGTTAAATGAAGCTCATGTTTAGAAGAGAACAGGACATTTTATTTCTGGATTTAACCAGTGTCCTGGTTCTGGCTATGAGAGAGTTAACTTTCTTCTTAGTAGCTGACACAGTGCTCTGTTTTGGGTTTAGTATGGGAATAATGTTGACAACACACTGATGCATTGGTTGCTAAGTGATGTTTACCCTAAGTCATGGATTTTTCAGTTTCCCAGGCTCTGTCAGTGAGCAGGTGCACAAAAAGCTGGGAGGAAGCATGTCCATGACAGCTGACCTGATCTGGCCAAAGGGATAGTCCATAGCATAGAACATCATGCCCAGACCATAAACTGAGGGGCGTTACCAGGAAGAGAGACCGATCATGGCTTGGGAATGGGTTTGACATGAGTCAGCAGGCAGTGAGCAACTGTACTGTGTCACTTGTTTTTCTTGGGTCTTCTTTCTCTGTGCCTCTGTTTCTCCCTTTTTCTCTTCCTCCCTCCTTTTGTTTACAGTTGCTATTAGTATCACTCCTGATTTTCCCCTCCATCCCACTGAGGGTGCAGGAAGGACCTGAGCAGCTGTTGTATGATACTTAGTCACCAGCTGGGGTTAAACTGTGACAACCAGGGAGATATGGGAATCTTTTTGGTGCTACTGCAGACATTAAAAGCTCAATCCAGTGGAAAAAATGCCTAGGATAGAAGCCTGTAAGCCTTACTGTTCATTGTTTTCTAGATATATTGACTAATTTATCACACTGTGCAAACTGCAGTTTCCTTTGCTTCCTGGATATTGTAGGTGTAAAGAAGTGAGAAAACAGACAGCACAATATATCTGGAAATAACTATCCTAGACAAAACTTATTTTTCAAGCTTTTTTGAAAAGCTGGAAGGAGGCTACAGTCTGCATCCTATCCTAACAATATTTGTCAAAATAAATTAGCTGGCCTCTAACAAGTTCTGCAGAATGGCCATGAGCCACAGGCTCTGATTTTTTGCTCAATTCCAAACCCAGCAACTAACAGCATTAGAGACTAAGCTGCAGCATAAAGTTATAGTCTTCCATTCGGAACTCACCTACAAACCCAGTGAAACTAAACTTCTTTGAACAGAACAAATTGGTACAGATGTGAGCCCATATCATTCATCAGTTCTTTTGCTTTGAAAAAAGTAGGTTTCTTCATAATTAATAGAATTCATTTAGAAAGTAGAACATTTTCCAGGAAGATGGATACTTAGATTAGAAAAAATGCAACGCTGTGAAATGAAGAACTTTTCTTCCCATTTTATAAACGTTTCTCATTTATTAGTAGTAGTATACTCAACAGTCTGTCTGAAGCTGAACATACCATCTCATGCCAGCTTCCAAGATATTGACTAGCTACTGCAATTTCCATATTTAAAAAGATTCTGCCTTAATGTAAAACTGGCAGTTCTTTGAGTAAAAAAAGAAATTTTTATGCTTGCAAATAAATCCAAACTACCTTAAAGACAATTTCACCATGTGCTACAATGCAAGATTTATTCAATTGTCAGACTTACTTAAGATAAATCAAATATCAAGAAGATAGTTTGCTATGTACTACGAATATCAACTAAATATTCATACAATTTCAGTACTTTATTTCAGAGAGATTTTTATTTTATAGTATATTTTTACACTTTAGATGGTGTCAGAGACTGAATGTTATAATTTATGGCTTAAACATCTTCATGAAGGACTTTTGCCTATTATAGCAAAACTGTATTACAAAAGCTGCAGAGAAGACCACCATACCGTGAATAGGCGTTCTGACTGAGGCCCTGAACTCGTTGATGGAGATAAGATGGTGACACAGGTCTGGGCTGGGTGAAGAAGAATGCATTCACAGAGGGATCAAGCTTAGCACCTTCTGGGTGGAGACCACAGCCCCGGGGCTATCAGCTGCCAGGCTCTCACAGACCCTCACACCAAAGGATGTGGGGGAGGAGAGGCTTTGGGTGGGAGGTGAAAAAGCATCTGGTCAGAGGCAGTGAACGCCCATCCCCCACTGTGCAGAGGAGCCCAGCTGCAGGACCCTTTCACCCCAGGAAAAGCCATCTCCACATGAAGGCCAGGTGAGGGGGTGTCATGGCCCTTCAAAGGGCCCCCAGACCCTGCACCAGAGCACTGCAGCATGATGCAGCAGACCCACAGTGTTGCAAGGGACAGTGTCAAACTGGCCCCCTGCAAGGGAGGCACCTGGGCGTTCCCACCTGGCCCAAACGTATATTAATCCACTGGATTCTATACTTTTTGGCGTTGGCACCAACATCTAACCTCCATTGGTTTTAATCATGGTTTATTTGGGTGTATTTTGAACCTTTCTGGGTCTGACTCGTTTTATTCACAGAGACTTAGTTTCCTTTGGTCTTCTGTGTTAAACCGGTTCGTAACAGTGCTACGCTCATTAATTTTATGTTCAGTAACACCACCACCACCCATAAACCTCGATAAATGCTTTGAAAATACATGATTCCACATTTATTAACTATAGCTATCTATTAACGATATCTATTTCCTAAACATAATATTTGGAATTCAGATTTTTGATTCATACATCTGATCCCTGATTTTTCCCTTACTGTGATTTTATTGATATTCCAATATAATTTAAGGAGTGTTCCTCCTCTTTTTTTTTTTTTTTTCCTTTTGGACCCTGATTACAAAGATTTAATTTGTTCTGAGGCCTGGGGAAGAAAAAATCTTTTTAAATAGNCCTTCACTATTGATCCTGTTACCAGTTACAAGCTGAAAGCATCATCCAAGTTCTAACACATGACAGATAATGAGAAAAATGACCTCATTCGGCTTATTAATTTTGAGGGCATTCAGAATTTATCAAACAACACACTATGCTGACTGGGGTTAATGGTCTTTGCTTTTTCTTACTATTTCTACTACTTGGAAAAAAATGCTAAACCCCATCAAACCCTAACCAGAAAATATTTTCCTCAGCTGCCAGTACATCAAAAACAACTAATCCACATGCTTTTTTCCTCACCCTGCCCAGGCCGAAAGAATAATAACCTCACTGCTGTTTCTCCTTAATATGCTTAAGGATCTCATTTATAATCAGTATTAGAACATAGCTGCTTTATAATCATCATACTACCTGCCAGTTGCAGGAACTTTCTGCTCTTTAAAATTTAGTTTATTCACAATTTCTCTCATTAGTGATGTGTGGGAGAGTACAAACTTCCTTGAAAAAATTAATCATTAGATTACCCACCAGTTTTTCAGTTTGTGTACTAGCTAGTATTACACTAAAGAGAAAAGAATTTAAATTCTTAGCTGACCATACCTGCCATTTTTTTTTTCTGAGGAAAATGACCCTTAATAGGTGTGACTTTATAATTTCAGGTAAATGCTAAACATTGCCTGTCCAGGTTATGGCATTCTGTGGCTAGATCCAACATTGGTCCTTCAGTATGTACATGTGAGGTGCCTGGCACTAGAGCAGAGTTCAGAATCCAGACCATTTGAGGGTAAGGACACTTAGAGAGGGAGGGAGTCCTGAGTCCGAGTTCGTGGTGCCCAGGGTTATTTTTGTGGATTTTTTAACAGATGGTCATTTATGTAAGATGAGTAACAGTCAAAATACTCTGGAACTACAATCCAGGACTGCCTCTTTCTAAGAGGTTGTCCTGAATGTTAGCTACACCAGCAGCCTTCTTGAAAAATAGCATCTCTTTGTGACTCATGAGATCCACAGCATTCTGCCCTCTTCTCTTCCTCTTTCCACATGTCAGCTGCTATTGCTGTCTGTCTCTGGGAAAACATATACTTATGCTGTCCTAAAGATAGAAACTGTGTCCTGAGTTAATGTGGTAACCACCGGACTCTGATCTAACTTTGCAGTTGTGCTGTTTTGCGTGGGAGGTTGGGTTAGATGGCCTCTAGAGGTCTCTTCCACACTACATTTTTGTATGGGTCTTAAGTTACATGAAGGAGGGACTGTGACTTCTTTCATAGCTGTTTTAAGGCAACTGTAACTGCATGTGTGAAAGCTATTATTCCAGACTGCGCATGCCAAATGCATCAGAGGATTCTCACAGTTCTCTGGATCTTAATGGGGCTTGACTTGCAGTTCATGGTGAGACTGTTCTGGTGGGTGCGAAAACTGCTGGTTTCAGCAGAGTAACCTACCAAGTTTAGAAACTTCCAAGGTCAATCCACCATGAAGTGGGTGTTTATAACTCTAGACCAGAGAAATGAGGCTTGCTTAAATGCTGCTTGCATGATTTCAATCAGCTTTACGTGCTTTTTAGAGTATTGGTTTTTACACCCAACTCAATATTTTCAGAACAAATTACAATGCAGTCTGAAAGCCTATTTTCTGCCACTTCTTAGCATCAGAAGAGTAATGATGTTTTGGCAAATGATCTAATATTAATAAAGGTCATATGCTTCATTCCATGTTAGCATCAAGGCAGTAAAACCAAAGAGATCACAAAACATTGATTACTCAAAAGTGTAATTCATAGAAGATAGTGGATACTTTTTCCCAACTCAGCAAAATCAGATAATCCCCTTTTCAGAAGAGTAGATCTTGGGGGAAGGACATGGACTAATTAAGGATGCATCCAGGTTACATGCTGCAAAGCAGCTGGGCTTTCCAACTGCTCTATTTCTACCATATGTTGTGAAACCTTCTCAAAACACTGCAGCAGTTCAGATGCCTGAACCTATTCCACTGTCACAAAAAGAAGAGGCTCTACTCTAAGGAATGAATATTTTATCTTTCCCAATTGTTGTGAATCTCATTTTTATTACTTGATGCAAGAGTAAATAATTATAATGAAAATACTGTGTTTTCTTCTGAAACTAATCAAAACAGTGGGCTTTATTTTCTGCTTCCATGCACTTGGAATAGCTATTTGCTCTGGTGCAAAAGATACTGCTTTCCAGTTGTGGTGACACCTTTGCACAGGTTTAAATGGCCACACTGGGACTGAAGTATTTTTATTAGTTTTCACCATGGTTTCTTTGCTTTTGTTTCACAGAGTGTGTCACACCTTCTAAATGACAATGAAATTACACACATTTATACTATTTCTGTAATTACATCTATAGTAATTACAAAGTCTAATTATATAATGACAATGAAAGATGAAATTTTATTGCATGAGGGTGCTAAGCATTATTGTAAAGAAAGGGAATGATTCCTGTATAAACTGTCAATTGGCAAATAACAGGAAAAAGAAGATTCTCACTTCAGAGTAAATTTAAACTTTCCATACATTAACTAGGAAATGTTCGCTCTGCTTACCCCCTCATTTCACTATTATATACATAATCTTGCTGTGTAATTGGAAGATATCAAAATTGTTTCCCCTTTATTCAGAATTTTCTACTTTATGTGGAATGCAAAATGAACAGCCTTGATATGTTGTGTGTATGTGTGTTATTGCAGGATGTAAACAGCACAGTGTGTCAGCTGAATCAGACTGCTGAAAACATATAGATCGATAATTTGGTTTATTTTTAGGTCTTATATTGCCCCTCTCTGTCCTAGATGCTGGTAGTTTTCTTTAGCCTGAAAACCTGAAGGTCAGTTTGAAGTCATGATCGTATAATAGTTCTTTTTATATCAACAGCTTTATTGGCCTTGGGAGGATATTGTTACTTATTTCTTAATCTTTTGGGGAACTAAATAGAGGCTGGCTAGATTACAAAAACATGGAGTGAAACTACAAGGTCTATCACTTCATACATGAACACTCCCTCCCCCCCCCACCCCCCCCTTCA
>VZTI01005982.1:1156788-1247388 GCA_013397865.1 Struthidea cinerea
CCCTTCACTGGCAGCTCTATTTTCAGAAGATATGTGGGTGTTCAGCATGTCTGCAAATCAGATCACAATATTCTGTGTAGCCTGTCAAGGTATATATTTATCATTTCATCAGCCATATGACCAGTTTGGGTATATATATGTTTCCTAGAGGTGGGTGGATAATGAAACTGTTTCGAAAACTATTATTACAAGAAGTTTAAAGATCATAGAGTTTTACCTTCCTGTAAGTCATTTATTGAGACAAATCATGAACAACAGACACAACAGATACATATTGGGTCTTTCAACCACGTGCTGTATTCCTTCAGACTGATGAATTTCAAGGAGATAAATAATCTTTGAACACTAGTGATCAAAAGCAACAAAGCAGTTTTTCTTAAGCAACAAAATAAAGAGACCAGTAATTTATACTTTTATTAACTGGAACAGTTATTTGTCGACAGTATTAAATTATGGGCATTCCAGAATTCTCTCTTTTCTTTAAAAATAAGCACAGATACTGACTATTCTAGTCTTCATGAGTCTGTTTATAACAGAGTTCACAACTTTGCAGCTGTACATCACTGGAAACTGGATGTGTAAGAAGCTTTACAATAAATCAGTATGTAAACAAAAGATGAAATCAGTTCCTGCTGTGTCTTCGCACGTTGCAATTTTAAGGCCAGAAGTCCCCTTTACGAATTCATAAAAAATGTTAAGGGACAGATGGCAGACTTTTGCCCTACTGCCTTCTTTAATAAAAGTCTACTTTTTGTGCCTCTAGGAAGACTTGTCTCCTTCTAACAATCAGTGTCAGGACCCCAGCTGAACCTGTCAGTACAAAAGAGTGCAGAAATCGCACTGTCCCCCTGAACAGACTGTAAAAAAGAAATAATAGAAAAAAGTAAGTTGAGATTCTTCTAAAAGAGAGTGACATTAACACCTCCAGAAATTATAATGAAAAACATTTTAAAAACCAATTTTTTCTAAAGTGGAATGGAAATGTAAATTTAATTTAGTGACAAATATCTGCATTGGAATATAACGATGCCAGTTTATCAATCAGGGCTATCTAGCAGCTACTACTGGCTAATTCTCTGAGTAAAAGTCAATATTATGCAGAAACAAGCATCCAGAAGATGTTATGCTTCTTGGCATTATACAAGGAGTTAAGATCAGTGAAGCCCCAGGTAACGATCCAGGCAAAGGAGTCCGGGAGTCTACTTATTCAGGACCATCATGTGCACCTCTTCATTGCAAGCTATACCTTGAGGCCGTTCTCATCTCTACCTAATGTCCTGAACACTCCTGTTAAGTAGTAAAACAGTATTGGAAGGTTCCTTGCAGTAGAATTTATAATCCAGATTTTTCACTCAAAGTATAAACCACTGTCCCACAGCATCTTCCATTTCTTCTGAAATTGTTTTCTAAACTTTATTCTACTTTCTATTTCTAATTTATTCCACTAAAATCTTTCTACTAAAGTATCTTACTCCTCTTTCAATGTTTTCTCAAAGTGCATCACTTCCTCTAGACACAGTGGCCACGACTCTTTTATTTACTTTACTATTATTCTTCCTGTACCCTCTGAAGGTGGCTATGTGCCATCCTTTCCTTTTTCACTGTCTTCAAGACCTGAAACCTCTCCAGCTTGTGGATATTAAAGAAGTTATACAGCTGTTGTCTTTGGAAAGAACTTGTTGCATCCTGTGATGCTGATACTTGGTTTGATATTACTGATAGAAGAGAGAGAATCCAGGGTGCAGTGATCCAACAGGGAAGCTCACTGATACTTTCTTGTGGTGCATACCAGAGTCCACGTCTCTGTATTTTGAGTTGCACAGTGAGGAGCAACAGTAGTGGAATTGTCAGACTATAACAGCAGGATCAAATTTCTCAGCAAAACTGAGGGAAGGGAGAAAGATAGACAGTAAGGACTACAAAGGGAGAGATGAATGGATGTATGTTTGAATGGTAAAATATGTGGCTGGGAGAAGCCTTTTATGTCATCAAGTCCTGCAGTCCCAGAAAATACAGCATGTTATGTATCCCTCCACTACATTTCTCAGACTCTTTCTAGTAACACTTAGAATTCCTGCCCAAACTTCTTTTATTAGAAAGCTGCTTCAGAATGTCACAACTCTGATTAAGGGTGACCTTTAAATTTACCATGGCTGTTTTATACTCATTTTCTCTTTTACTGATATTGCCCCATAGATTAAATAGGTCATATTGCCTTCTGTGTATTTTTGATACTGTTTGACAGATTTCCTTATCAGAGACTGTGCCAGCGTGAAACTACCTCATCTAACATTTCCATCATATTGTATTCTCAACACTGTGCTCAAACCAAGCCCACTTTTGCACTATTCTCCAGATACATAATGGATCCATGGCCTAGGAAAAGATTTACAAAGAAATTTATAGCCAGACATGCAGTGGAACCTTCAAAGAACTGACTCTTGTGAAATACATTGAAATCACTGGGAACAGAAACATAAACAGGACTAAAACTAACCACTTTAATCTTCTAAATGTCTTTTTTTAATTTAATTCATGAATCAGTAGTTAACTAGATCCTTGACCATCATAATACTACAGACCTACACTTATTTATACCTCCTAGGAGTTTCTACCTGTACCTAATTCTAGAATTTAGGACGCAGCAGCAACTAAAAACATTGATAAGTGAATGTAATAACATAAAAAGCAGCAGCTACAGTGAACTATTTCCAATTATAATGAATGATTTGGCATCAAAGTTTGCTATGCAAATTGTGCTCTGTACAATGTTTGAGATCATTCTAGAAAAGGACATAAACCAATGTCAAATTAAATTGGAAGGCTCTTGTGAAGTGTAATGATTTTATAGAGCATTTCAAATTTAATTTTGAATTTAGTTGGTATCAATTTTCCTGGAAAGACTAGCTTATCCATGCCATTTCCATTGGACTTTTCATAAAATCTAAATTATATGGAGAATAAACATGGATTTAAAAAATAATGTCTGCCCCCCTTCTACCCCTAACAGTGTCATAAGTACATGGAAACTTGGCATTCTGGCACTAATTAGCCAGTCAGAATTAAAAGGAACCCCAAAAACAAAGAAAAAAAAGCCCCCAAAACCTACCTTGCCTCATGCTTATATAACTTACAAAAATTAGTCTTTTTTTACGTAACTTGACTTTTTGCCATATTATCTATGAAAAGATTTCTATGTATAACTACTATGAATAATTTAAAACATATCAAAATGGATCCAGAAGAGATTATATCTTTCAAAACAGACCAGAGAAGAAAGGACAATGGTTGCAGATTCAAGTTAGTTATTATAGACAAAATATATAAAAGATAAAAATCCAATTACTTTTTAGGCACTAACTGATCTCAAAATAGAAATGATAAAACTTTTATCTCTATTTCTCTAGGAGGGTGTACAATACATTCCTTTTTATATCTGTCAAAGGGAGTAGGAGCATGGACAAAATCTGGCATAGCACCAGTGTAGAGAAACTACAGTCTGGTCTATAGAAGGCGGGTCAGCACGTGGGGTCATGGTTTAGTTGTGGACTTGTCAGTGCTGGGTTAATGGTTGGACTTGATGATCTTAAATTCTATCATTCTATGATTCTAAGTCAAAAGCTACTCTTGGCAAGATCTTCCTTATAGAATATTTATCTGCATTTCACTACAACAAACTTCTTACTTCTTTCAGTCTGGCTGAGCATTTAAGGGCCAACCCTCTGCTTGCTAACCCTACAAAAGTTATTGGGCATACTGTCATCTCTTGATATTTTTTTTCAGTATGTTGCACATTGCTAGCCCAGTCACTCTCCATATGAGACTATAACACAAATGTAATAATACTGAAATTAGCTGAAAAGTTCTGTTGACTTCAGAGGGCACTGCATCTGTGTTAGAGTGAAGAAATATGCTATCTTAAATTATTTTCAGGGTTTTTTTCAGTTATATGCCTTTTTCACAAGATATATCATACATCCAGTCCAAAGGTATCTGCTTTTCATTTTGGCAGCCTTTTTGATGCACAGATGTGGAAAAGATACCTACAAGAAAAAGCATTATGGAAAGCCAAAGAACTTGAACAGAAATGATGAGATGTAATTATGATACAGCGGCACAATCACCTACCATTTGTTATCATGTTGTGCCTTACACTAATCAGCAATTCATAATGCTGAGAAAAAATTAAGAAGAATGAAACTAACATTTACAAATGACAGGAATCACTGAAATTAATGACCTTATTTGGGACACCTGGTGCATACTACATTTCTTTCCCAATAAAAAACAGAGAGCTGAAAAGTTTTGTTTGTTAGCAGTATCATCTAATGTTGTAGACTACCTCATAAGCAACTGAATTGAAGGTAAATTAAGTAATGTCTTAAAGCCTTCAAATTACCCTGGAGATAGCCAAACCACTCATTAAAAGAGTAACAAACTATTGAATACACTGAAAAAAATTGAAAATGTACTAAAATAACGTGTATTACCTTACCTGTGTAACCTTCTCTGTTACATTGTGCGTTCGGTCTTTCACCTTAGGTGCAATAATTGCTTTCTCTGAAGAAGGAGGAGATGAAGATTTTTTTTCACTTTTGATATCTGAAAAGTTCAATGTGAGTTGAGGAATTTTGTTGATTGTACTGTATTTGTTGAGATTTGAATCCGATGTGGATCCCAACAGACTTGACTTGATATGATTAAAAGGCCCTGAAAAATCAGAACACACATTTATTATCTGAGAAATGCAGAGAAATAAATTATCATTAATGTTTAGGTGGGATATGTTAAAAGGGTTGTTAAAAACTATTTTTCTGTATACTACTTGTTAATAATAAAAATTATCTACATTTTAAAAATAACTTTATTGCTAGTAAGATTCAAATCTAATATTAGCTATAAATATAACATTTTCTTTACATGTGGCCCTCAATATTTTTTATAAGGTCAATGGATTCCAAATTGCATAATGCATCTATCCTTACTTGTTTTCATGTTACTGGGAATGCTGGTGTGCTCTTATTATAATTCTGGCTGAATATAAAGACTATATGCTCATTTGTTTATAAGAGTGGAAATAGGACACATGATTATATAAGAGTGCCTGGAATTAGCAAAGGCTCTATTATCACATCCCTACGTTGCTCATGCTCACATGATAATTCAAAGAAACTGGGAAATTGAGTAGAATTACTCACAAAATATGTTTCTTCAATTGTCATTGCTAACAAAATATTGGAAACTATAGGGATACTCATAGGTAGAATATTAATGAAGTACAAATAAATTTCTTATACTATTTTAGTGCATCATGATAAAAAAATGAAGTTTGCATACTTCATGAGGTACATATCCTTTATAATTATTCTTTTCGTAACTGGACAGAGTTGTTTGAACAAGAAAGCAACATAAATGATAAGAATACTTGTTTTGTACTGTCATCATAAGGTTCATTGGGAAGCCAAAAGTATTCATTGCAAGGAAAAGTTGCTTTTGAGAACAATACTGGAAAAAAGAACTATAAGGATGTTATGACAGTGAGAGATAAATCCACTTAGGGATTTAAGAAAAAACCCAGGTCTTGCAGTCAGTAACAATGTACCTAAAGTGTGGGGTTGAAGGGTATTTCTTGGACCCACACGAGAACGTTATTGCATCTTAATTCTATTAAGAGCAACAATGCGATGCTTTTCTCTTGTACTGCTTTTTGAGGTTTTCTTTTGTCTTCCTGGGAGGAAAACAAGAATGTGTATGTTGATTCTGGAACAGGCAATGGAATAGAATTAGGCCTATGGGGTAAATTGCAAAGTCAGCAGTGGAACAGTTGATTTTATTTGCAATGTGTGAATGAATGAAATTCAAATCAACCAGCTGCCTGGGGATGGCTGTGGGGAAATGCTTTAGGCTGTGCTGATTTTTTTTTTTTTTTTTGGCAAAATTCTTAAAGTGAGGGCTGATTTTGCATCACACCTGGCTTCAAATGCTGCTGAAGCAGATGTTTAATTTTCTTTCTAAGCTTATAGGGATTTTTACATATTTTCTATCTCCTAAACTCATGTTAATTGTATGTTAATCTGGGCCAGAGATAGAAAATCTCTATTACTCCATTTCAAATTTTGCCACTGTGCAGAAAGGAATTTAAAATGACAACGGAGGACATGATGCTCTGGACTAAAAGTTTGGGTGCAAAACAGAATTTGTGCATGAGTTCTCTAACAATTAAACTGCAAAAGAGTCCTTCTTTTTCTCCTAGTATATTTTTTATGGTACAGCTTCATTGGAAAAAGGAAGAAAGCACTACCTTTCACCTGCAAGGAATGGTAAAAAAGCCTGGTACTGAGGACACCAACAAGGGATTGTGATACTATACTTAAATGCCTTATGGCCCAGGTGGGAGCTGAATCTATCTTTCACATCATCTACATGAGTCTACTAAAAATTAGTGTTCAAAATATATTAGGGCTCACAATCTCCTCCCAAATGAGTGAAGTGACTAATCTGGCTGGAGTGTGCTATGTTCATATGGTCAGACCACAGTTTTTCAGCCCTGCTTCCCTATTAGTTGTAGCAATAGTGTCTGAGTATTGAATTAGTTTAGACGTAAGCAGGATATCAAGTTGGAACCATTTGTCAGATGAACAAGATTCTTGATACCTTAGGAATTCAAAGGTTAGAGGAAACTAAGATAGCTTAGGCAAATCTGTGATTAGATAGTAGGCAAGATTTTGTTTTATTAGTAACTTTATAGATGCTTAAATTGCATTGAACTTTTGGTTTCGGGATTTACATGTTTTATTGCTTCCATTCCAAAGGGGATTACTCTCTCTTTTGCTACCTAATACTCATGCCCTAGAGCATGACATTAGGCTAAAGTTCATTGCATATGAGAATAAAACCTCGCTTCTTTTCCCCCACCTTCTTTTGCTTTAGAAAGTGCTGAAAGGTATAACGCACCTCATTGACAATGGTAATTGATTGAAAGACAGTATTAGCTTAAGTACAGCCCAGGCTGACAGAAATTGAGCTGATACTGGACAGCGAGTGGACTGTCAGAGCAGGAAGCAGAAAAAGAGGGCCATAACACATCACAATCACAATTGACACTAATTGGCACCCTGATTGACAGTTTCAACAGAGAGGCAGAGAATTGAATAAGCAAGGAGAATGACTTGCTTCTGCCTAGCCTAGAAAAGGAGAATCTTTCAGGTTGAGTTTGAGCTCCCCATTTGTATGGTAGGATTTCATTGTCCTTGCTTACACAATACCTTGAGAAATGATTTCACTCTCCTGAGCTGCCAATTCATCAACTTTCACCAGCAGTAAATACATTTATAAAAGTTATTGTACAGCACAGAAACTTCATGTTTTTCCCCCAGGATTTTGCCAACATATACATGAAGCAAATGCAATGATTTTGCAGTCCACAAATTGCTTTACAGAATCTAGGTCATGCACTGCATGCATTTTAGAGAGATTTTACCAGGTACACACACTTTTTGCATCATGCATGAAGTCACAAACCAGTTTTCCCACAGATACAAATATGGCAGTTAAACTGAACACTTTAGTAAGTGATCCTCAGAAATGGAGGAAGTAATTTATGGATTATGTTCAAATTGTTTCTAAAAGATGTAGCTCAGTGCTGGTGAAAAGAAATAGTTTTGTAATTGCACTAAATATTATTTAAACATGAAATTGGCAATGAAGTTCATGCATGCACATTTTGATGCTACAGGAAGCTTGAAACCATACCCCCTGCCATCCAGGAACGTGAAACTAGTTTTAAAGAGACAAAAGAGGAATAAGTGAAGATACTTCCACAAGGATCCTGATTATCAGTTATTTAATTTTTGAGAGAGTTGACTGAAACCTAAGCACCTTGTAACAATCATTTGCTAATATCCCCATACAATCATATATCCTTTTACAGGTAAAACTCCTGGTAGCTTCAACAGAAGTTTTGACTGCTTAAGGACAATAGCACTGAGTTAAGTAACTATGGTATGTTCTACCTCCCTCCCTTCCTTTTTTGAATTAACAGATGATCAAGTCAAAAGGCTGTTTAACTATGCCTTCACTTTTTCCAGTGATTCGTAGTTAGTGTATTGAGACAAGACTTACAGGAATAACTACATGTTTAACAAATATAATTTATGTAATGCACCTAGCCCTAGAGAGATCAACATGAGAATGTTGCATTGGAACATTTCATACAGCAGGCAAAGTAACATGCCAAAAAGTGTGGCTGATTGAAACACTGGAAGGTACAGTGTAGATGTATACTTTACCTTTGACATTGCGACCATTGTCTGGTTTTCAGCATAATAAAAGTGAAGAAAAAGAGAAAAAAGACAACTAAAATCTACACCAGAAAAAGCAGAAAATATGGCTTCAAAGTGTGCATGGTTTGAATTGAAATATTGTTGCACTTCCTTGATTGTATTATGTAGACTTTAAGTGAAGATGAAGTCACTTTGACAATTGAGATAATATGTAAAAGTGTTTGGAGTAGATCATCAGGCAGTATAACTGGCTTTAGCTAACTTGCCTTAACAGAAACATGATAAAATTGTTTCTCCACAAGTCTGGCAGTGGGTTGGAGGACAAAAGTGCCAAGAAGAAGTAATTAGTCCCACATAATTAAGAGCAGCTGAGGCACCCACAGCAGAAGTGTAGGGTGGCTGCATGGGGTGTGGGGTGGCACAGGAGGCTCAGCACAGATCCCCAGGCCCCACGACTGCCTAGACTCACGTGAGGAAAAGCTTTTAACATGGCAGCAAGCTAAGCAATGCCCTTCTGAGTAAGTGCTGGAGAAAGATATACCTTAAACCTTTCTTCAGCTCTTAGGTGCCTTTCTGCAAGGAAACAGTAGCAAAGCTTTCTGTCCTCACAGGCACACCTGGCCCTGAATCCTCTCATGAGATCAAACCTTTTCAGGGAGAATATTATTATTGCTGTTGTTGTTATTATTATTTTAAAGAAGATGCACAGGTGCAGAGGTAAAAGCCATGCTGGTTCACGTGATAATAATGTGATCCACAAGCCACCGCCGCCTTGTGTTGTGCCTCTGCGTGCCCTCACACCTCTGAGGGGTGTGAGGTGGGTCTGGCAGGGAATGGGGCCTTGCTCCTGGTGTCAATACCCGCTGTGACCAGGTTACCAGCTTTCAAAGGTGCTTTGGGCTCACACAGACATTCACCTGTGTTGTGCTGGGCTGACAGGCCACCTCCGAGGCTGAGGCGTTCGTGGCCTGGCTGTCCCACAGCAGCCCCGTCCCTGTGGAGAGTGGTCAGCCCTGCTCTGGACAGAGGCCATGGCCTGCAGGGGGGCATCGGAGCTGGTGCTGGGCCTCGTCACACCTGCTGCCTCGCTGGCTCCTCCTCAGCTTCCCGAGCACTGGGGAGCACGGCACATCGAGCAGGGCCCTCTGGACCCAGGGTGTGGGAGAGTGTTAATTCCTCCCAGACCAATGCCTTCCTATTCCAGGCATCTGTAGCAGTACTGGAGATTAGGCTGAGTTAGGCTCAAAAGTCTGCTGCTGTTTCAGAAGGCAGCAGCAATCTTGCTGAGACCACTTTCTGAAGACAATAAAATTTCTGAAGAGTCCCTGTGAACTTGTACCAGCAAAATCTGGATTGCTGGTGTTTCAGGTGAGGCCAGCTTGACTGCATTTTGGGTGGTGAGTGTAAGACACAGTTCCTGCCATGTTGTTTTTGCTGTCATATAGGAAAATTTAGAATGGAATTTGAACCAGTACACTCAAGTGAATTTAAAATCCCAAGCTATCATTTCTACCGTAATATCTTTTGGCATATAGTGGGCACAGCGAAGATAATTTTAAAGTGATAGGCAACGAGGCTACATAAATTAATTTAACACATGAAATAATTTCTATTCTCAAGTGCATTTTCTTAAAATTTGACTGCGGGTAAATTACTGCAGTTAGTATGAAGCTAAATAATGTCATTCTCTTCTTTCAGAATTCTGCTTTACTGATTCAATTAATATTATTTGAACTGGAAAGGGTAGGAAAAAATTGAATCCTGACTTTCATTTTCTGATAGAGTAGTAGTTTTTGAATGATTTAAGAAAACTCAAAATAAAAATGGAATGGGAAAATATATTAAACCCTATGTTTCCTTTGGTAATAGTTCAGCCCTTTGGGACTGCAGTTTACTTTTACTTGTTGTACTTAGGGCTTTGCATTCTCCCTGTTCAGAAGCTACAAGTTCAGAGAAGATGATTTAAGGTGAATCTTGGTTGCCTAACTTGCGTGGAAAATTTTTTAGCAATAATACGGTTTTATGGCTCACTGTTGAATAAGGCAATTAGGACTTGCTGGATAAATTTAAACATCTTTTCAGCATAAGGTGCCCAATTCTAACATGATTGTAGCCAGATGGCATCAAGGATGGTTACTAATTCTAATGCCTTTCTGAGAGCCATCCTCTCTTCTGCTGAATTTTTCTAGAATGCTGTGTATGACATAAACTTAGGGCCTAATTCTCTACTATTTTGTAGTTTATGCAGAGTGAAAACTGAGTAAGAGTGTTTTGTCTATTTGTAAATGATCACATCCCATGAGAGGCCATAGGAATTCAACTGGATTATTGACTCCTCATAGTAAACTTTTTTTTCCTTAGTACTTAACATTTGAAAAATGTTTTTCCATAAAATGGGGATATAAATTTTTGCTCCTCCATTCAGCAAGTATTAAATTATGTGGTGATTTCTGCATCAGGTTTCTACCACTGTAATCAAAGACACTTAATGTTCAAACTGATTTTTACACATTTTCATATATATATAACTGGATGAAGAATGACCATTTGGGAAGTACTATAATGAAAAATGTTCTAAAAATAGAAATTGAAAAAACAGATATTTTAAAATGTGTTTTGTTTGAAAGATGAGTTTAAATACATGGGGAAGTTTAAATCAAGATAAAGTTTATGCAATAGGTCCAAAGGACATGCCGAAGTTCAACCTTGGAGATTTTTGCTTCCTGATTTTGAAATCTTGGCTTACTGTGAACATGAACTATACAAAATGGTATGGTTTAGGATGGATTTAATCGAATTTTCAGGTTCATTTGAATTGAAAAAAAAACCATGGTCCAAAAGAAACAGACATGAAAAAAGAAGTAATTGCATATTATATTTAATATAGGAAGAGTGACTGGAAGGAATGATCAGTTTTGCTATTCTACAAGTTAAACTGGGTGTCAGAGGAACATTCAGACTTATATTTTAGGAAATTTGTAGAAGCAAGGGGTTCTTGAGGTGAACTTTCCAAAAGGCAGAAGAACTTTAAGAGATTTTACACTTGTGGTCAGTGAATAAGAGATAAACAAATCATCACTGAAAATGAAAAATAATTTTCCTGCTAATTTAAGAATCTATACACAGTCTTTCATGACATATGTTTCTGGTATCTTAAAATATTACCATACATTCCTTGTCATCTGGCCTAAATATAAAGGTGTGTAATGCAAGACATTAGACCATCAGTAGCTGTGAAAGCATTGTATATGTGGCACTTTTCTTCAAAAGTGACTTTCAAAGGGACCTCTCAATTCACAGGGCTTTCAAACCTCTGTTTGCTAAGATCTTTCCCAAGTTTCTTAAACTCCCTGTCTTCAAGAAGAAATCATGGACTACACTCCATGGATTTAGGAGAGACAGTGAAAATGAAGAGAGAGGAAACATCTTTGTAACTTTTGCTGGTTGCATGAATATACTAGCACAAGGAGAAAATCACACTTAAAAGAAGTTTACACTAAGTATCTCACCATTTCACTAAGTATTTCACTATTCATTACACAAAGCATGTCAATGGAGTTGCTGAGGATAGTTTCTTCAGCATGAGAGAAAAAGCATGTCTCAATGTTGGATCAGTGAATGTACAACATGCACATTACAGATTTAAGAAAAATAAACATATCAGTCTCTGAAGTAGGGTTTCATACAGTCAAAGACAACCTGATATATGTAATTATAGAAGAGAATGGTGCATGCAATTATCACCTGATTTTTCCCCCCCGCAAACACTAATATTAGCTTTAGGAATGCTGGCCCCAACATTTTCTATATCCCTATAGAGAAGATTAATACCATGATTCCATTAGTCTCCTTGGAAATGAAAAACAATATTTAGTGTACATAAGCCTGGCGTATTTGGGCCCTTAATGTTTTCATTGCACCTTTGAGTCATTATATTTAGCTGACTATAGTTACATTTGTTTATAAAGTGATGATTTTTACTATGAAAAATTGAAATAATTCCTTTTTTGGAACATCAAAGAATAGTGATTGACTGTCTACCATACCTTCACTTGCATGACGGTCCCTAAAAATGTTCTTGGGATGGACATTAAAGCCTTCTATGTCATGTACTGAAGACGCTCTCCGTATGCTACAAATACTTTCCTTTGATCTGGAATGGGTCAGTGGATTGCTTGTCTGTATCATGTCAGGGTAAAGTCTGTCCCATTGCTGCTTGGGTGATGAGTGGTCAAGAGGTCCAGATATATTAACCAAAGGTGAACATTTACTGTGTTGAATCAGTGCTTTTGTATCATCCACTTCTGAAGGACTACAGCTTTCTTTTGTAGGTGATTTAAAGTGCTTCATTGCCACTGAGTCATCGCTGTGCTTAGATGAATCGATTATCACTGCATCGGGGTCTTCCTGGGGTAAGGACTGCTTTCTGTATGTTAGAAGTCTCAGTCCAGGTAGCCGGAACCCAAAAAGTCTGCCTACATGTAAATACATAAAAACAGAAGAAAAATACTACACATTAGTGTCTGGTCATTAAAATCAGCTTTTTTCACTTGCAATACATGTTAATAGGTATTCCTAATAAATTACAATGCTTAGTAATGGAATACATAAATATACAAATATAATATAACTCCAAGTTTGTTATAGTTGGGGTGTTAAAAGATTCCATAATTCAGTCAGACGTAAGTTTTTGAGCTTAGAATGGGAATAGCAGCATTAATTCTACAGCCTGTTTTAAAAGCTATGAGGTTCAGATGGTCCTTTCTAAATAAAAATTCTATGTATCTATAAAAGACTGCCAGGACATGTCTAACTACTTTGCTTGATAGTTGTTATCCTGAAATAGATATTTGTGGATTCTATTATTAGTGGAACTCCATGTGCTTATGAATATACTGCTGATACATGCATTTATTGGCTACAGATTAAACAGGAAAATACCGCTGCTAATTGCTTGGGAAAGAAAACTAAGCTGTGTATCAGTTTTGCTACAATCCTTTCCAATACTGACATCTGATGATTAGATGAAACAATTTTAACGAGTTTAAAAGGAAAAGTAAAGGAGCAAAGCAGAAGAAAAAGAGCGACACAGCTCTCAAGCCTCAGTTGCACCTATACAATGCAATTATTGTTCACATTTGCATGGGGTGGGCTGATTTGGGCTTGGTATGTTGAATGGCAGGGTAGACTATCTTGAGTGTGTGGAAAACTAACACTTTGTGTAATGGTACGAAGTATCAGTAGCTGAGAGGAAGAGTATAATATGGTGCCTACAAAGAAACTATAGGGGAAGAATTGCAAAATTTACAGAATATTCTTCTAAAAAACCAAACCTAAATAACAAATATCATAAGGTTTTGTGTAATACGACTCACAGATAGAGGCACAGGGACGTCAGATGTACAGAAAACATATTAAACAGTTTAGAAAAAGAAAGGCTAAAGAAAGTTTAACAAAATAAAATAATTTAAATAATTGAAATGATCAGTTGACATTGTATAAACAGTCTGACTTATTTAATAACTGTGTCTCTCATCACTTTGCTACATAAGTGTTTTCAACAGTGAATCAATAGCTAAATGATTTCTTGGAGAACATTTCAAAGTATCTTATTCTCTCTCACTGAGATAAGAAGTTCTCTTTGGGTTAAGATGTAATTTTTTTTCATTCAGTTTAAATTGCTAGCATTTGTAGCTACCTAACATTTATTAATATTTAGCATTGAAATCTATCATTCCGTACTGAAATGTTTTGAAATAGTCTTTCTTTTATGCCTATGGCCGACAGTACTTTTAGAGCAATTGATGATCTAGCTTAATCATTTAATGTTTTAAAATTAATGTCCTATATATTTAGTATTGCATATGGAATTGTATTTTGAATCCTAATTGAAAGAAGGTGAGAGTACTCTGCTCAGGAAAACCTGTCTAAGAGCTAAAGTTGCTGGACTAGATGACAGCAAAGGTGCATCTAGCACACTGTTGGACCTTGATAATTTCCAGCAGTGGATACGTGAAGGAGATTAAGAGTCACTACATTGTGTTATTTCTCTGAGTAAATTTACTCTGTTTCTGGCTATCTGAATTTCAGAAACTTCCTGAGCTAGAGACTGTTTGTTCAAACCACAAACTGAATGTATGGTGTACCTTTCTTCGATGAATTTGTCTCAGTGCTTTTTAAAAATGGTTTTAGTTTGATCTTCAAAGCATTCTATAGGAAAGAATTCCATAATTTAGCGAATGTTTGTGAAAAAGTACTTCCCCTTACTTGCTGTAAACTTGTTGCCTTGGGGAGGATGCTAGTTCCTATAAAAAATAGTTAATACTTACTCCCTTTTTATAGTCTTCATATAGTCTCAATATGTTTACAGTTTTTCATACATCTCCTGAATTGCTCTTTGTATACCTCTCCTGCCAGCTGAAGAATGCTTGTGTAACTGTGTTGTGTACCTCTGAACATTCTTCTTGCTCTTCTCAGTTACTTTTTATTTCTAATGTAATCCTTTTTGACAGTGGCCTGAGCTACTCCCAGACTTGGGATCAATGTAGTGACATAATGGCTTTTTGTTTAAATCTTAGTTCTCTTCCTTATAATTTCCAATATTTCATTGCATTTTTGAATTATTTTTCTAACCGTGCTAATTAAGCTATTTTTACAACAGCTGAGAGATTTTGTTGTTGATTGGTAATAGATAATTTACTCTCTAATATTATGTCTGCAAAAAACTTCTTTTGCTGTTTTGTCACTTGGCCACTCAGCATCCTTGCATAAGTCTGTAAATCTTGTGTAGTAGTCTGAATAATTTTTTGACATACGCAAACATTCTCACCTCATTGTTGGCACCTTTTTTATCCAAGTAACCGAAAATGTATTATAAAATAAAAAACCTGTGAGACTCTACTGATAACATCCAAGTATTTAGAAATCTGGTGATTTATTTCCACCTTTTTTCCCTACTTTAAAATATAAATCCATGTAATGATCTTACTTTTTTGTCCTTGACAATTTTTGAAAAAGTTTGTTGAATTCTAAATACTTAGCATTGAATTTATTACTCTAGGCATGTACACACAACAGTACAATAGACAGAAATCTCCGTTACATAAACCAGAGTCATGCATCTTCAAAACAGCAGCTAGAGGTGCCAATTTTCAGTCTACACAGTGATACTCAGCAGAGTGCATCTTGGGAATGTCTGTACTTCTTCTAACTTACTAAGTATGTTTGAACACTACAACTGCTCACAGTAGAAATTAATGAAGAATGTAAAAAAAGTTATTATTTTTAAATGCACATAGAATTGAGCTGCAAAGCAGCTTATAAATCAATTTTGAAAGCTTATTGCATCCAAAATGAAACTAATACTATAATTCTCTTTTTTATCAATTACATTGAAATTCTTAAAAATACCATTCATAAGGATTTCTGGCATTAGACACTGTTAAAGGCTTTTTGTTGGCACTCTATTTTAGTCATATTTATGGTGCTGCAGATGGTCTTTTCTGCCTCACCACGTTAATATGACCATGTTATACTGCATTATTAATTTAGCTGTCTAACTGCCGTTCAGCTGGAAAGAATACTCAGTGAGAATTTTGCTTCTTGCTAAGACTTTTGGGCATGAAATAGAAAACTTACATGAGCAGCTTTTTGCTATTCTTCTATAGACTGTAATAAATAGTCTCAAAATTAAAACCTTATTTCCTGATTTTTAATTTGAATATTCTTAAGAGAAGGAGTATTGCTATTATTCTTCAGTGAACAGGTAATGAGCTACATGGTGTGTTGGACATTCATCTCTCTCCTGCAGCTAAAGTTATCAGGAGGCCTGTTCAGAATTTGTGTAGTTTACTGAGCTGAGCTGAACTGAGCTGAGCAAGGAAGTGCAATAGTACAATTTGTCATAAAGCAAAATTCATTCAAGCCTCAGGCCTGCTGTCCCAGTAGGGACTAAAGGTGTCAGTGGAAGCTTTCCTGGCATACTGCATATGGGGTGAAGCCCTTTGTTTGGTAATGGACAACCCCTGCTTTGTGTAGGTATGATGTCAGAGCAGATTTATCTTGGCTTACAGTACTCAAACATGTTTGAGATGCAGCCGGCTATTTACTATGAATCCAGAGATGATGTTACATTAAAATCCTTATGTTTTGTTAAAGACTAGATTGCCAAATTCTTCTTAATGCTGAGTCAGAGATTTGTATGATTGTGTCTTCCTACAAGCAATTGAGGAAAGCAGTTGAGTCTGAATCACAATTAGAGACTTACATTCCACCTCCTCCTTTCAAACCTTGCTTCACTGAATAAGTAATTTGCAAATGAGTTAATCTGTTGGTTGCATTTATTCTCTGTGCCATCTCAGCTGTTAGCTGTTCTAAATAGTAGAACTCAGTCCAAAAATACACTGTAGATGATATAGGACTCTTCTAAACTCTTTGCAGATAGAATTATCTCCACAGTCTCAAATTCAAATTGACTTTTCTTGTGTTCTGGAAGCCTTTTTTAATTCTGTCTCATATTTTGGGAGATCAAAGGAGAAGACTTAGAATTCATGGAAATAAAATGTTTTTATTAATATTTTTGGGAAAAAAATGCAGGGAAAAATCTCATCTTGATAAGAAATATTAATATCCTTGTTATTCTGTAACTATTGAAATAAGAAGTGCTAACATTAATGGAAAATTGCTATCCTTAAACACTAAATACAACCATATGGAATTTTATGTCGGGAAAAAAAAAAAGGAAGAATGAAAATTATTTCCCGAAAGACCTTATCAACAGCTACAATCATGGCTGCAAATTTCCTGCCCCATCAATACAAAATGGGGTATTGCAGCAAAATTATCTGAACAAGGATTTCTTGTGTAACCCAATACACTTGCATGGCTAGTGATTCTTGTGTCTGTTCTGTGTAAACATTCCATAAAAAGGAAGGGAAATTATATTTAGCCTGAATATTGCCTTGATACAGTGAAGGTATTCCCCAAATTTCTAGCGATGAAAATGTATATTTACATAAAAGACACAGTGGCAAAGTCAGAGAAATGCCAGCAACTGAGAGAGTTTTACCTTCACTACAATTTCTTTAATGGTCTCTGGATAGTGGTAGATGCTATGTGTTACCTCCCAAAGTCTGTTTAGCCCATGTCAGTGGGATCCCTGCAATGCTATCCCAAGCGCTGCAGAAGGGTAATCCTAAGAGATAGCAGCTGAAAAGCTGTGATGGTTCCTCAAAGAATTGCTCAGCCAGTTTTTGTAGCACCACTAGTAGTATTGTTATTTTCATGCTGATGCAAAGCAGTTATCCAGACCCCAAGATGTGAAAGCAAAAGGAAGAGAAATACTAGTTGGTCTCAGGCTCCCTTGCTGGCAGCTAGATTTTGTCTATTTGTCTCAACCTTCTCTAGATTTAGACTTTCCAAAGTCAAATCAAAGGAGCTCAAATGCACAAAGAGTGTGCAGAAGGTTATCTAAGTGAGGTGTAGAAGCTGTCAGAACTGTTTCCTGCATTCCTGGTGCGAAGTACCACTTCTCCTAGGCTGAGAGCTGAACCAAAGTGAGCTGCTCGTGTTCCTGTACAACCTGTTAACTGTGTTGAAGAAAATTAGGTCTTGGATAGTTTTACAATGACTGGTCTGGCTATAACATGAAACATATGTTACTTTTTCAATAAATAAGATTAAAGAATACAACATATAAATCTACAATGACCAACCAATTCTAAACAGATTACCTTGACAAGGGCAGGTAAGATAGATCAATTATGACAGACTGTCCTCCAGAGCATGGGCTAATTCAGTAACACCTTTGTTCTGAAACTTCCCCAAACAATAAGCAAAATTACTCTCACAAAAGTAGCACAAGTCAGACCTTTGCTGAAATATTTTCTCATAATTGAATGTCTACTGTCACAGAATTCCAGGATTTAGGTTATCAGAAATCCAGACACAGTTATTGAATTGCCTCTCAAAGGCTTAGAAATAGAAATACCATCTAGCAACTCGTGCAACAGACTAAAGGAAACAATTGCTTTTGAGAAATGGAATCCCTAAACACTGACAGTCTAAAATAGCAGCAAATACTTGAATGTACTCTATGCAAACACTGTGGCATGTGATGATGCCTTATTTTCTGTCTGGGCACAGCAGGCCTTGGGACAGAGAATTACAGAGAGACAATTATGGTTTCTTTCAGTTCTTTTCCCCAAAATGTATTGAAGCATACTTAAGTGGATCATTTTCTTGCTCTGATTATTAATAAAAAAAATAATAATAATCTTAATTTATTTTCAGGAGGAAAAAGCAAGGCATATGCAATTGTTAACATTAGAAGCTAGAATTCATAATTCTCAGACACTGAATACGCTTCTTTTTTTATCCTCTGGTATGGTCTCCTTTAATTGTGGCACTTCTTTTAACTTTCTCTAAAATTTAAGGTTACACATGTCTTCTACCAGTATAAGAAACCAGAAATCTTCTTTATATTCCCTTGTAAGTGAGAAAGATTTAACTTTGATATCTGCACATAGCACTCTGTCAGAATATGAAAGGAAGGGAATGATGTCTCTGACTGCTTGTAGGGCTCTGCTGTGTGTGGTTGACCAGTGAATTTAGTCAGAACAATGTTAAAAGGGTTTCCCTCAAAAGACATAATGTTTATATCCTTGGATGTTAATATGAATTGGTACATTTACCTGTTTTTCTTCCAACTTGTTGACAGATGTCATTTTATTATATCTTATTCATTACAATTACAGGAGTTGAAGTGTTTTTGTAAAAAAGGCATATGAAAAAAGAGATTTTTTTCCTCTCAGAAAGAGGTTTTACTTGCATTTTTATTTCTTAAATATGATAAGAAGTAGGAAAGAAGAAAAAAGTAAATAACTGCAATGAAATAAAATAACAAGCATTGCAGAAGACATTATATCTAAATTATTTGTTACCTAGCACAATATTTAGCTGTCTTGGTGAGAAGATGGTGGGTTTTTTGGCAGCTGGAAAAAAGAATTTATTCTATCTATTAAATCAAGCTCTCAAGAAGTTCTCAAACCTTCATAACCTTGGCTGCCAGACTTCATAGGATAAAAAATATTGCTTTTCTCTGAGACAGGAAGCCTGAAGATGTTTTCAGTGTCATAACACTGAATTCATATAGCTCTATCAATTTCAGCACTGTGTTTTGTCTCATATACTGGTTGAAGCTTTTTTATGCTCTGCATACTGCAACTTTCAGTAATAATAAGATGAGAAGTATCATTAAATTTGGATTTTATATGTCATATAATTATACTAAATTTAATAGTTTACCTGTTATATCTATAGTTTTGGAGAAATAAATAATCAGACAGTGAGAGCAAGAGCCATGTTATGACTTGCACTCTTCTAGAAATATATAAAAAGTAATGAGATCTTGAAATAATATAGCCAGAACAAAGCAATAAAAGGAGTTTTGTAGATAGAATTTTAGAAGATAGGTTTACCTGAAGAAGAGCCACTTGAAAAGTTGTTACCATCTGCAATACAATTAAACTAAATTTACAGAAAGCTTTTGCTTGAAACAAATTCAAAAAATAAACAGACTATTAAGAAAAGAAGGCAGAATATCAAATTTCCAAACATTTTAGAAGCAAATTCAGGTAGCTTAAATTCACATACAATATATGTAATAGGTAGAAGAATTGCTCTGAAAGTATGTTGACTTTTTATTTGGGAAATTTAAGAACTATTCAATTAAGAAATATTTGATAATTACTACTTTTTTTTCATAGATCAATATATGTTTCCAATTACCAAGTTTTAAAGTTGGCTAATGTTCCAGACAGAATACTAAAGTAGGTGTACACAGACTAACATGCTATTTCTCATTAAATGGAACTTCTAATTAGTGATACATTTTTTGCTAGGCAATGACAATTTTATTTGGATGAAACTTACTAAAAAGTTGAAGAATTCATGATTTCCATCTGAAGAATAGTCTTTATTCACTGACACTTGTTTAGAATATGAGCTTAGTTTCATATTCCTGATAGGCCTCACTTATTTCGTGTCTTCATGGCAAGAACTCTTCAGATTATGTGTCCTTGTCAGTTGCTCTCAGGTCTTTGAAATGCCCACCTTGCCTGGGTGCTTAAAATAGTCAAGTTATAATGGTAGGATTCTGTGCTCGAGAAGTAAGACACGGTGGAGGTAAATTTCCTCATTTTATCTATAGATCTATTTTGTTTGCTTATCTTAAAGCAAACATTTTCATGTTGAAGACTATAAATAAAAAACCATATTTCTTGTAAACAACATCCCTCTAAAAGCTTCTCAAATCCATTGAATTTTTTTTCTGCTTTCTAGTAGTCATTTTTGTCTAAGCTTGAGATACCATGATAGTTTTGATTTTTTCCTCTTCAAGGTCAAAATCTGTAATTCAATTTAGCAAGTGCACAGATGTGTTAAGTTCTCTGTGACAGTTCTTATTATGAATAATAGAGACGTGTCTCTTTCTTCCATCAGAGAATGAAGCAAAACTCACTACCTTTATACTTTCCTGAGGGTATATATTATAATGTGGGATGACTTCAGAAAATCATTATCCTAGCCTTCAAGTTACCTTACAGAAGCGCCCTGTTTTAAATGTCCTGAAAGGAACAGATAGATAGGAGACCTGTTAAAAATTAATAAAAATATGTAACTGGAAGACCTGTATGGTATGTGTAAGTTGCCACCACAGAAAGCTATTGAAAGCTGTGTCACTCCCTCTTTTTCATTTTCAATCTCTTTAAGCAGAGATTGCTTTTTTTATTGAATGTTTGTACAAGAGAGAGCAAAACAGCTCTGTGATCGTAGCTGGGTGAGGCTGTAATGTAAACAGCTAATTACAGTTTGTGGAATCCAGGAAGTCTTCCTTTCTAAGTTGAGCCCCTACAGCAGCCATCATGAGGAAACAGAATTAGAGCTACCCTACTTGCATTTCTCTGTCTGTAGAAGAAGACTAAGAAAAATTATTTGTCTCAGTGACTGTTCTGTTAATTTAGGCAGTTAGGTGTTTGTGGAGCACGGAAGGTGATAATAGCAGAGGTTCTTCTGTCTTTTACTGGCGATTGGTGTTTGGCCATATTCCTTTGCTAAGATTTCAAGACTGTTTCAGTTTGCCTAATATTTACTGTAATTTACCTTGGAGACAAATACACATAATTGATACTGGGGCTTTCAGAACTGTGCTGCTGGTTGGCTAGATAGAAACCTTTGTCCTCCTGAACACAATTTTTCTTGACTAGTCCTCACTGAAGATGAATTTGCTTCCAGTGGTGTAGCTAAAAATAAGATCCTGGACAAATTTCTCATTACATTTTGGGCAAAGTGAGGGGGTTACTATTACTTTTACATGCCATATTCTATGGGGCAAAATTGCATGCATCAAACAGCATGCAGTATTTCATGACAATGTTGCAGTCCTAATATTTTTAGGACTAAAAATATATGCTTGACTTTCACTAAACTGTCATTACTTACTTATATAGCAAAGTGCTGTGCACAGAGGAAAGTGCACGTTTTTGTGCTAGCTCTTTGACTGGAAGGAAAGGCCTCATTTAAATTGCAGTTGTGCTTGTTTGCAACATCAGTGTATGGAGTGTTCTCTGCTTCTCAGATGTAAATCCATTGCTAGGGCCAGGAAAGAGGAAAACTTGCTGAAGAGTAAGCACCTTGAAGAAGGTGCTTCAAAGGTTTTCTGATTACAGTTTTGGCTGTTTTAAGAATACTATTAGCCTCTTCATTTTATTTGAACCTTATCTAAAAAGTACCCATTTATTGGATGCGTAACAGATCCTCCCATTTCCTTCACAGGAAGAAACCCAAGAAATTATTCCAGGGTGTCTTTATTAGGCTTACAGATTTTGAAATGATAAAATGGTAAGACAATCTTTGAATATCCCTCTTTGGCACAATGCAATTACATGTTTAATCAAATAACTTTCTGGCCTTTCTCCCATGAGGTAATGAACACTGTGTTTGGGAAGCAGTATTTAGCTTATAGGTTAGTACTTCTAGCTAGTCAAAGTGTTTTGAAATTAAAGGAATAAAACTTGTGATAAAGTTACCTCATCTGACTAGCTATTTTAGCCTACCAATTAATAAAAGTTTTGATCTAGACAGGGCTGAAGTAAATGTTAGAAAAACCACTTATAGGTCAGTAAAAAAGTATCTAGGTGGGGCAGAAAATGAAGACAACTCAGAATTAAGTTCTGAAAGGTTTTTCCCATTGTGATCCCACAAATAGTCTCTTTTGAGTAGAAAAATTCTAGCCACATACTTCATATTGAAGTCTGTATCCTCAATTCTATGGATTTCTGTCAGTGTGAATTGGCTGCTGATTTTCTGAGTTCAATCTGTGTCATGGTTGATTTTGATATCTTGTAGTCACTTGTTTTACAGACATGAAGTATTTCACAGCTTTGAGGAATAGAATCAGGTGCCATGAGCAAATATTAATTTATGCCACTACTTCAGTAAATTCCTGTAAAAATTCCTCATAAAACAGAGGAGTGGACGAACATGCAGATGGGAATGTTTGAGAGATTTAGGAATAAAATCGGATACTAAGGGTCCCTTTCCTCAACAATTGATTTAAAAGATGTATTTACACATAGAAGTTATAGCTTAACACTTTATAATAAGGAGTTTAATGAAGTTTGTACAACGTACTGAATGGGAATTCATATGTTATTTTGGTTAACAACTGTTACTAGTAGACAAATTTAAATTATAATTTGTTAGCGTTCAAAGAAGTTTTTTTGCTAAGGTGGTATAAAATCACATCTTTTCTTAATTTAGTTCATTGTAGAAAATCTACACAAAGGTCTATTTTCTTTTTTACAGTGAGTCTAACAGGAAGGAGCTCTCTTTTACTAAGAGTATCTTCTTAAATATACATTATGCATTATTTCAGTTGGAGTTCAAAAGTTTATACAGCTTTGCAAATGCTTAGATTCATGAAAATTTATGAACTACATTTTTGGGAATAATTTTTTTACCATTATAGTGACAATCAAGCCAATGTTAGCGTCTTAGGAGGTATAAGAGACAACAGTCCATAAGAACTGTTAGAGATGAGTAAAATCCCTTTTTAGGGCTTATGTAGCTCAAAACTATAAATCTTAACACTTCAATACAATGCACAAATATTGTTTCATTTACAAAGCAGGTATTTATGTCTTCAAGTGTTTCACATGTAAAATGAGGTGGGATAAAGTAATTAAGTGTTTTTGTCTTTGGGTATAGATGTTAATTTCTGGAATTATAAAATGTTTACATGATCTAAGAAAAGGCAACACAAAAACCAAGCAAACTTATTAGAAAAGAATTGAAGTAAGAATGAGTAGAATTCTCATATATGGAAATGAGACAAAGCTTAGAAAGATTGAATGATGAATGGGCATCTATAGCAGAAATCAGTTTCTCTAAGGCTCACTTTAAGTGCACATTGTACCAATATATTCTCACTGGAGGAGAGGATGCTACCCAGTTGTGGAATAAGTATGTACAGAAGAAATTTCCGCATGTCTCTGAATACAAAGATGGAAGAGGGGTAGTTTTAAATAAGTTTAATTAGAAGTTTAAACGAAAAGATATGGCAAAATTTTGGGCTATACCTTTTTTTCCTCAAAAAAGGAAAGAGTTATATATGAGCAAAGGCTTCCTTAGTTTTACTAGTGAACTGGCATACACTGGAAAATTGAATTGCAGCAAACAACAAAAGCAATGAAACAGAGAAGAATGATAAAACAGTTGGCTGTGATTTAGTATATATTTACAGGGTTAGTGCATGCTAGGATCTTCCAAAATTTCACTGTTTGGTTAAACAACACTTTTCCAGCTGCCAGTGAGAACTGGTGAAAAATTCTTGCCAGAAAATATTAAGGGAAGAAAAGGATCAACTGAAAGAACTTTTATGCTGCTATTGTGAAACCACTACCTTCACTTTTCACATTACAGCCTATTCAGCCATTTGCTGCATATAAGATAAGAACTCTCAGGCACCAGACTAGAAAGAATTCTATTTATACTCAAATGTGCTCATCAAACTCCTGACAACATACCTTTTCTTTTTAATAATCTATTGTTATCATCACCTGCTAAGCCCAGTGCTGAATCAGAACCTGTGTTAGCCATCATCCTGGCACATAACAAAATACAGGATCCTTGTACTAGAGAGCTTACAAATACTGTTGAAAATATCTGTCAGTATTCAGCTGATAAATTTTTAAATTTTTGCCTATCCAGAGCTAAATGCAGTCACTGAGCTAAATCTAAAAAATTTTACTTGTCTTCCATAGGTCTTAATTTGTTCAGAGGGCCCTCAGCCCTTCAACAGATTGGAATCCCTCTTTTCTTCACGGCATGAAATGCTTTTTTATTACATTGTATTAGATTTCACAGAATTACAGAATATCCTGAAATGGAAGGATCATTGAGTCCAGCTCTTAAGTGAACGACTCATACAGGGATCAACAGCCATCCACAACCTCGTGGTTACTAGAGCGGTCTGCTGTAACCCACTGAGCTCACCTCAGTGGCAATTTCTGTCAAGAGGAACCTTATGGGAAGTGGTAGCGTTCAAAACTTGGCTGCACCTTGCGGAGTAGATGCTTTTAGAAAATGGAAATGCTTTTCAAAGATACACTTGATAAATTTGATGAACTCTTGATAAATCAATTAGAGGAAGGATGAGAGTATGAAAAGTTATCTTGTTTTCTAGGGTCAGGAAAATAGCTGCAATCTCCTTGCTTCCTAATAACTTTTACTTCTCTCGTGCAACCTGACTCAGTCATTTTTATTTGCTCTCATGTTGAAAAGGCATTCTAATATGAGAAAACTCAATCTAAGAAGCTCTGGAAAGAAATCTCATGATCTGTGTGCTTCTGGGTAGTAGATGTTAATACAATCTGAAATATTTTGTCTTTTGTCATTAGCTGTTGCTTATCCTGGTTGTTTGTCAGAGATGTATTGCACTTGCTATGTGTCTGGCTCCCTCTCTATTTTTATTCTCCAAATTGGTTGCTGCATTTGAAGGGATTTTGCTTCACTTTTTTTTTCCCTGAACCACTACCCATTACTGTCCATTTTGTGTGTGATCCAGTGAAAAGAGATCACCTGGTTTGCCTGTTCTAAATAGAGTACAATGATTAAAAACTAATTATATCCTGGAGAATCTGCTGTGTACCTTTCTTATGCTGGGAACATGACTTTAAAAAATACGTTTTTACTGGCAAACAATCCACCTTTTTTGACTTCTTTTCTAGCTTATTGGTCTCTCTCTGCCTTTTCTAGATTTCAAGGCTTTTGTCTCTTTGTTTTAATTTAAAACCACCATTGAACTGTACACAATATCTTGCAGTTATTTCTGGATGTTTTGCATAGTTTGGCCTCTTTCTTGCCAAGAGGAATTTTTGACTGTGTAGCATATTTGGTATCACCATACAACCCATCCGGCCCACATAGCAGTCTGCTCTGAAACCATAAGCAGCTCGGTAGACGACGGAGCAGCCATGTGCCTGCTCTAGTTTCTGCCAGTTTCTGGCATCTGTCTGTATCCACTAGCAGGAAAATTGTTCAAGTAACCTTTTTTTGCCTCCTTTTGCACCTTGAGCTCTCCTTTTTATGTACTGAGCTTGGAGGCCCACCCATTAATTTTTCAAGAACTCTCAGCAAGGAAATCCCCTGTGTACGTGAGGTGTAAATACCATAAAACAAGTGAAGGATGTTTTGACAAAGTGGTTGGTTTTTTTTTTCAGATTTCCTCTTTAGTGGCTTTTCACTTTAAAGTACGGCAAGTGATAACACTTGAAAATGTACCGTGATGTGTCACAGATACCAGAACAAAATGCTCTTTTTCAAGATATGAGGCTCTGTTTTTTCTCCCCAATTGGTATTTTACCTTCTATTTTGTCAATAAAACCCCAGTAAGCATGGATAAGCTGAACAACTTTATCTGTGTTATAAAATTGCTTTTTAAATGGAGGAAGTAGGATGTTTCAAACTCACAAAATCGTGGTATAATAAAATAAAACTAGACTATGAGCAGTGTTTACCTGATGTGCTCATTATAGATTTTTATAACAATTAAAATAGCAATTTTATTATTTTTGCTGATATGCCTTAATGGCATTTTAACCACATCATTAGCAGAAAAAAAAAGTGTTTTCTTAATCTCTCAAAAAGACCCCAACAAAAAACTGCTGTATTGGTTATCAAAAAAACCCAAATCCAATGCAAAACAGAATAAGAAAAGGAAGCATAAAAGCACAATATTTTAAATATGTACTGTAAAGACTATTTACAAAGGCTATTTTAAAAAACATGTGATATTTGGTGAACAATAATTATTTGCAGACTGCAAGTTTCCAGTAATGGAAATTTTCTTTGCCACATTCTTATACACCCTGTCATTGTAGGGTTCCATGTACACTTCAGGTACTGTGTAGTGTTTGCATCAAGAAAGTTCTCTCCTTGCTTCTCACAGTGAGAATTGTACCAGTCTTTATCTCCTAACTGGAGAAAGCTGAAGTGTTGATTTAACAATTGGAATACTTAGGTGCCTTTATTGTACTAATGTTAAAGATTATCTCACTGTGAAAAGGTATTTTCCAACTGCTGCTGAGCCAGCCAGGGGTGAGTGTTAATGCTCGCTGTTAGAGCATGCTGTGCTTTACTAAGAGCTTGTACAAATGGGATGTGTTCTGGGAAATCTTGTAGTAAGAGCAGATTACGTGAGTGGCGATGCAAAGCAGAAGGATCATGTGCTGCTGCTGCACAGAGTGAAGGTCAGCAAAAGAGCACATTCTGCAGATAGTGGGACAGAAGGCTGCACAATGTAGCTGTATAAGAAGTGGACTTCTGTGTTGAGTTTTCTAATTTTGACAATACTTAGGTTCCAGAGTGGAATGAAAGCAAAAGGATTTCCTGTACATCCAACACCCGCAGCCCCCGATCTTTCAAGTCAATCTAAATACTTCAATTTAATAAAATAAGGACATTTAATTATGTTTTAACTGATTTTTATATTTTCTGGTCTATTTTAATCACATTTCACCAACTACTAATCAAATACCACAAATTATTTTTTATAATATAGAAATATTCAATTTTGAATAGGTTAAGATGAAATGTTTGGGCTATATCACAATGCTTTTTTTCAGGTTTCCATTTGTAATTGATTTTTGTCAAGGTTAATGCATTTCTTTGAAAGGTTTTAGTTTCTATGAATTTCTATGTCCTAGTACTATTCACAAGATCTATGCTGTTAGTACTACCAATGATCTGATAGATTATTTTACCAGCAACTTGCAGTAGGTTTTCTACATTTAACTTCTTATGATTTCGGATTGTATCTCAATTGAGTCAATCAATGGGATTGCATCCTTTGCTAACCTTATTGCCCATGTTAATTACTTCTCCAGATAAAAGTAGAGGTAAGCAGAGAAATTTCATTGAAAAACTTACGATTTACAAGTTTAGATGGTAATATTGGCTTGCACTTCTCAGGAGATGCCACATTGTCTTCATCTGTTACATACTCAAAATTAATAATAAACATCATTGCTACTCCCTCTTGATTTTTCACTGGAATTATGTGGGTGTTGCAAATGAAGGTAGATCCTGCAGATGGATTAAAAGAAGAGAAAGAAATATGTAAACGGAAGGACACATCTTTTTTTTTTCATTTCAGTAATTCTAGTTATGCCAACAGACAGTGAAGAATATTTCTTTGAATTCAATAATTGAGCATCAAACATATTATTCTTTAATTTAAACAGGAATGTTTCATAGAAAGAAATACCACTGTTCATAATTTCTTGGAGTCTTACCTTTACGAAAAGGAGTCTCCTTTAAGATGTCAATTTTACTTTTTGGGGTTTTTTTTGTTCACTGGAAGTGCCTATATAGACAGACTTGCAATATGGAGACATTTAACACCAAAAGTAGAAATGTGAACACTGTTCCAACCACAGTCCTTGCGAAGAAAGCAGAATCTGATTCTTCTAAATGTCGAACGTTCTTCAAGCATTTGGTTCTATTACACAGGATGAGTCATGCATTAAGTATTTATAGATGTAAATATATCACTATTCTTATTATAGCTCTCAGTCTTTTGGGACTGTCAAATGTAGAGGTTTGTGTTAAAAATTATATTTGTTATTTGTTTTATATGCCATCACAAAAATCTTCTAAACTGTGCTAATAATTTTCAATAACTTTCAGAAGTGTTTGACTTAAGTATTATATACAATTTAAAGTATGAATTTAAAAATGCCCTAGTTTTCACATATACGGAGCATACTCAGCCTATACTGAAAGTAATAGAGAGTGTAAACTTTCAACACCTCTGGTGCTCAGGATGTTCTTGTTTAAAAGCCTAATTACAGATTTAAGGAGTTCTTTGTGTTAATTCTTCTACTGTAGCTTTAGAAGTTTCAGTTGACAAGGTCATTAGTTTTGATTTAATTCCTTCTATTAATGTTACAGAACATAGCGGTTCCAAAAATAATGTGATTGCTGTAAGCAATACAATAATGTGCTAAAAGCTTCATGCAGACATAACTGTGAGATGGGGTCTTTCCATGATAACTAGGGACTGGTTTAATTTACATCATCTGCAATTAAGGCACTCAAATGCAGTAATCACTGAAACTTGATAGACTGTGCAATTTGACAAAAACAGATCCTGATCTGGATTGCACAAGAATATTTTTTTTGTTTGTTTCCATTGAGGAGAGAGATAGTACAATTTATATCATTATAACCAAGATCAGATTCTGGCTTCTTATATTTAATATAGTACTTGCTCTTAAGTGATATATATGGCAATTTGAGTTACATATAAAATGGACATGCTGGCCTTTCAAGTTTTGCAGCTGTAACTTCCATCCATTTAATAAAACATTTAAGCTGTGGCACTTGCCACAGTTTCCATGGTTACAAGTTCAATGTCTTTAGTAAACAGAAAATAAGCAATTTAAGACTGTTCCATTAGAGCTAAAAATAGAAGTGCTACAGGCCAACCATTGCAACATAGACTGGTTAACCAGAAAGGCTGGACAGAATTTAGGATAATCTTTGTGGCTTTAGCTAATAAATAACATACATACTGAGTTTAAAAAGTTGAAACTATATTGATTTGCTTGGAAGGAAATTTATATAGACTGTTTTGACATGAAGATTTATAGGTTGAGCAGGTATCCTCCAATATCTGGAACTGGGGCTCGGCTGAGGCATGCATGGCTTTGAATAACACTGAACTTCAGTGGATCAAATGTTTGTCAGTGTTTGTAAAGGAGGATGATGAGGACACCTCTTTAAAAACTTTTCTGCTTTTGAAGGCAAGGGTGTTTCAGCTTTTGAAATGCTTCCCACAGTGCTAAGTAATGAGAGGATCTCCCATTTGTGTAGAACATTCCACCCTCAAGAATTTACCAGCCTCATTTGTACTGGAGCTAGGGATTTGCATCTCTGGGGAGATGCAGAAGTTGTTTAACAGTCCACAGTTTAAGAACATGGCAAAAAGAGCAGGGGATTGAAAATTCAAGCTGTATGTAGAAATATTTCAGGAGCAAAAAATGGGAAAGGTTCATATGTGGTTTAATTTAGCATAGTTCATTTGAAGACCAAATACCCCACAGGCTAGTAAGTCCACTGTAGTTCATTAGTCTGAAGTTTTTCCAAGAAACCTGGGCTTTGTAAGAGGAAAGGAATATTTACTTTTTTTGTGTGACTGGTAGTGGAATGGTGCAAGTTAAGCAAACTATAGTGACAGTCGCAATCACTGTTAGTGACACTGTTAGTGTTTGTCTTTACGACAGACACTGCTATCTGCTATACACTTATCAGTATCTAGCTCTGTTGAAGTGACAATAAGGAAATACAAAATTCAAAATAGCAAGGAACACCCTAGTGTGAAGGGTAAAAAGAAGAGATGGGTACAAAGAAAAAACACTGGGAAATTCAAAAGATAAGCTTTGAGTTGTTAGCGTTGATAGAAATAAAGAAATAATAAGAAGCAGCTTGTTTACAAACAATCTTATTCAGTATTTGCACTCTGGCATCCCACTGCTCTTCATTACACTCAGCATGTTTTTCCTGTTTTGTCTCTAAGCTGAATATTTCAAAAGTAAGATATGCTTCTGACGAGCAATAAAAATGGTAATGTACTTTTTGAAATTTGCATTTCTTATCTAACAGCACCGGGCAAGTGGATGATTTAATGAGAACAACTAAGAAAATTATACCTTTATAATTAACAAATTAAATATCCAGCAATATATCTGAATTTTCTCACGATTACTCTTGAGGAGTAATTATGAAATACACCTGTTTTGCTCTCTTGTTGTCATCGTTGGAGATGATAGAGGACAAGCCAGATATTTTCTTGTCAGCTTGAATTCCATGGTTATAGGGACTTGTTTTCTTTTATTTATGACATTGTAAAGCCCACTGTTTCATCTAGTTAAATTAGTCGAAAAATATCCATATGGGAAGAACAATTTCACTCCCGTTTGCTGTGTGGATATATGATTTCATGGTTATGTATTCAACAGTATGATTTCACAAAACCACACAGCCTTGTGCGAAACAAGTAACTGCCAAAATACATACACAAGTGACAATAATATTTAAGAAATAATGACTTAGGGTATATTAGGGTTATATAAGGATATATTGCACCATTTGAGCAATTCTGATGAAGGAAAGCCTATTTAACTATCTCTCTGCATAGTGTTTAGAGTTGACTTGCTTCAAGAAAGCAGTACAAAGGAAGACACATCAAGCCAATTAATCTGGTTCATGAAATCTATTTACCTTTCCAGTGAATTTGTATGGAAGATTTTAGGGCAGATTTTTATTAGACTGCACCTTCTAGATACAACTGCATTCATTTACTTGTATTCTAGTAGTTCCATTTATAAGCAATTTGGAGGGCACAGTGCAACTAAATATAACAGTGAAGCCATTCCAAGTTCTCATATGAAAAACTCTGACAAGTAAACTTTGAAAAATGACAAATCCCAAACAATTAATTTGATTCAGCCTTCCTGGGAACAAAATCTTCACAAGCTGTTATATATGCCAAGCTCAAAGGTTCTCTGAAAAGTCAGACACTGGCATTTAGGTAATTGTCCTAATTCTGTAGAATTGCCATGGTTCACACAAAAAGGACCTTACAAAATTCATCATGGTTCTACAGGATGGCTCTAGAACTCTCTTGCCCTGAGCGGGTTTGCCAGTTGCTGTCTGCATTTTACCATTTAAAAATTTAGACTCCCCCACTCAGCACAAATTTGAGGACAGCCTTCATAGGGCTGAGACTGGTTTCAATATATTTTGGAACCAATCTTGGCTCTCTGTGCCAAAGAATTTATGACTTCTCAGAATTTTTTTTGTTACTAGAGCTATTGTACACAACTGACTAAGGCTATAGAAAGAAAAATATTGAACATGTCCTCTACGAGCATATAGAAATTTCTGGGCAGGGTGACCTTATACCAGAGTTTCCTAGGATTGTGATAATTTTTTACTTCTATGACCTACAAGTAGTCCAGTGTAGGTGTCTGTACAATCCATAGCCACTTCTGCTCATCTAAAATTGAAGGTGACAAAGAATAAATCAAAACAGAACAAAGGAGAAGCCAACAACAGCTTGCCTACTAGAACAAGACCAAAGACAGTTAAAAAACAGAGGCAGAGATACTTTCCATTTCCAGATCTAGACAGTCCTGTTTGCTGTTTGCAAGACAGCTCTGAATCAAACACATCTGCACTACTACAATTTTATGGTAATACAGGGACAAGAGACAGAAGCTGGATATTCTTTGCACTTTTATTAAATAATCACTATTTTTATTTTGGAAATAAATACCCTCCACTTCCCTCAATATGATTCACACTTTGTCATCAAAACAAATGCTCAAAATGCCTTCTCTCAGAGGCATAAACTTAAAACTACCATTTATAGTAGAAGTGCAATTTAATATATTTCATATTCAATTGTGTAATAAGATTAGTCTTAATTCTATCATCGTTTTACTGAAACGGGGCACTATGAAAAGTCACATAGTTCCCGTTTTGTTAGAAATGAAGTGAAATGTTGTTTTCATAGATTCATTTTTTGACTAGTTACTGTGACATCATTAGAGTGTGCTCACTATTATACTAAGTAGAACTTTAATATTTCTCTGTTAAGCAAGAGTTGACTTCCATAAATACAAAGAACGCTACGCAATAAAACACAACCAATCTCATTTTGTTACCTTGCGTCCATGCTTATAGCCTTATTTGTCCTTTCATCATAGCATGGCTAATGGGGATTGCCCAATGTTAATAAGAACTTCTCAGGGGAAAGTAAAGAGAGCTAATCTGAGGGAGAATTAATGTGGAAGATCAGAAGACCTTCTCTATCTTTGCCTATCCATCATGGAGTCTTCATCTTTGCGATGAGAAGCCAGAGCATGGCTTTCTACTAACTCCTAAACTTCACAAATTCAATATTCTCTTCCTTCCTAATGGTCAAAACACCCCATCGCTTTCTACTTCTTTCAGCTCAGAGAAGATCTTGCAAAGGTGTAATACTTGTTCAGGCAGAATGTAAAGGGAATTTAATGAGATGAAATATATGTGCTGGTCTTGGGAAAGGAAATACTGTCCCGCTTTGTGCAGACGTTCAGGAAGGCTGAGACAGTGAGCTCTATCCACCATGCCCAGCATACAAATAGTAACAAGCCCCTTAGGACCATACGAAATGCAGTTAATGGAAGTCTTGTTCTCTGGCCTAAACTGCTGTTTATGATCCATTTTATCACTAAATGCTGGCAGATAAAGGACATAGACATGCTTCTAATATGGAGTGAGGAAGAGTCACAGGAACTGTGCAGGAGGGGAATTACTTGGAAGGCAAGATGGGAAGGGGGAAACAAGATCTTGTGAAATAAAGCTGTCTCTTGCATACAGCTGCTAAGACTTTCACATTCCTGAAATGTCCCAAGGAGAATAATCATATTTGATACAGCTTTGTGTGAGATGTAACTGTGGCTTTATTCCCTGTTGTTCCATAACTACTTTCAGCCAAACTTTAAAAAAGAAATGGAAGTAAGCCAAAATCTTTGTTTTTCCTATGTGTTGTCAAGATTCTAGTAACAAACATGTTTAAAAACTTGTTTTAGAAAACAAATACTGTGAATGGTGCAGAAGAATGACACCTGAAAATGACTGGTTGTAATTTATTAATGAGACCAGTATAGCAAAGCATTTTGTATTCTTGAAAGGTTACAAAGAAAAGGAAATTGAAAGAAAAGCAGTACCCGGGGAATATTTGCTCTGCTTTGAGTGGTTTTTGTGACTTATCCCTGAAGAAATTCCTTTCTTTTATGCTTAAAATTCAGAAGCCTATTTACCTCCACTTTGAGGTCCACTCTAAGCAAACACTGTGTTAGGTGATGTTTAGTTGGCATTTAGGGACAATTGCACTGGGGATGTGTATTGAATATTCAAGCAAAGCCAGTTTGTCAAATAATGAGGCATGATGTGTATTGTGATATGGGGACTCAACATGACCAATCAAGGACTGAAAATCCAATTTCCTCTGTTTCTATTCAAGCGCAAGCCAGGAGCAATGCAGTATGTCATAAGGAATATTTTTTTCAACAATGCAAAGGTTTACTTTCTTTCTAAAATCATGCTAAGAACTCTATTCCTGTAATGCTATGTTGAAAATAGTCATGCAAAATTTCACATGGCTATATGCTAAAGGACTCCTTTAGCAGCAAATAACTTTTCAAATATATTTTTGTGTTAACTAAAACTAAGTATTTATTAACAGATTTTCACAACTTAGTCTTCTTGTTTATATAATAAAAATGAATGGAAGAAGGACTGAATCTGCCCTGAGAGTATTTCCCAGCACTTTGTGATCTAGAACCAGATCTTTGGAGACAGATACCATGTAATTACTTGCTCAACTCAGTAACAACCCCACGAAGAAAATATTGGACAAATATTTCTGTATGCCTGTACCTGCAGCTCTTTGCATCTTTGCAGTTGGTGTCATTTATTCAGACATTTGGAGACATCTGATTTGTAAACACCCTTTTTAAATCTTGTCAAAACTTTAGTTTATAGGAAAGAATCACCCTTGGATATTCCTTTCTTTCCTACCCTGCATTTGTTCGGTAGCTGCACATATAAGGAATAGGAGAAAACTTGATGCTAAGACTAAAGATGATTATATTGGTAGCCATAAAAAGCATCTATTCTGGGAATCCCAGTTTGCATTGTAAGTGTTGCTTGCTGCTGCCCTTCATTGTGTACAGGTATAATTTTACTTTGTTCTAAAGGTGTTAAGACTGAGACATAAAAAGAAAGGGGTTTTAATCAAACCAGCATTAAACATGAGTGAAGAAATTAAGGATAACTCAAAGAAACGCTTGATCCCATTTTCACAATTGAATTAGTAGATAACAGCCCCACAGTATTAAACTCTCTTGTAAATTTCCATACAGAACTTTGGGCAATGGGTTATACAATTCTCTTTATGTTTTACCTGTATCTTCTGAGCTATGTCTGTATGTCACCATTTTCTAATTCCATCTGACTTAAAATGAGCCACCGTGAGTGGTTTTCACACTCTTCCTATATCAGTGTGACTCTCTATTCTGAAAGACTCACTGCAGAGAACAACTAAAAATAGATAGTAGGTTGAAATGTATTATATCCCTTTTCAATTGAATAGCTATTTTTAAGGGGGGTGGGTAGAGACAAGAAGCATGTATTTGGCTGATATTTATTAGGGACCTTACAGTGATTAAATGAGACCTACTTCCTTTGACATTTTACTCCAGCCTCCTTAGCAAATATTCATTCTGTCACTGAAATGGTTGCTGATACTAAGAGTTGATTTATAGGACCATTTAGGTTTTGTAAGGTATTAGCTTACACTGTTTAAAGGTGAGAGAAGAATTTTTAAAGTAACAAACTAAGAAAAAAATTGCTCTCTGGAGTCTGTGGACAAGTTCATTACTGGACTGGCATATATGAATATCTCATTTGCTCTCCTTTTAATCCCATTTGTAATATAATTAAATTGGCAGATAAATACTGTTCAACTGCTCATTCCAGCATTAGGCTACTGCATTGCTAAAATTATTGCTAGCCTCCTAATTATGATATCTACACCTACACTAATAGGCTATGGTGATTAATTGTAATGCTGAAAACATTTTGTATGGGAGGACAGTTTCCTGCCTTGTTGTTTAAGCATATATGAACACGTGCAGAAGATACAGAGCAATTAAATATTTGGCAAGGAAAGAAAAATGAAATTAAATGAAAAATAAACAAGCAGTGATATGTTTATAAAGAAAAGACCAATAAAAAAGCATAGAGTGAAAAATGTTGAAAACTGTACATGGAGAGTGTAGATTTGTTTTGGTTCCAGGCTGCCTGTAGAATAATTCTATTGAAACCACAGCTGGGCCAAAAATTGCAAGATAGGCTTTTTTCTTTCTGTCTCAGTTCACCTTAAAACTACATTTGAGTCTTGTCAGCGGGGATTTGTCTAGAGCACAGACTGAAGTCAGGAGGCCTGGTTCTGACAGTCAGTCTTGAACACTCAAGCTGATCTTTCTCAGAGATACACTCTTGTACATGCATAGTGGGGTGAAAGCTGGGTCTGAAATTGTTTCTGGGTGGGTTCTCATAACTGGCGGTTTGCAAAGATGGTATGTTCAAACATGAGTGTTACTTGGAATCGTTCAGGCCCTAAATTAGTCTAAAATACCTTACATGTTGTGCATAGCAAATAGTGTTACTTCTGAAAAACAATGTCTCTGACTTGTCAATGGGGATATTTCTGTCTGCATAAGCAGTTGAACATTTTGGGCCCAGTTCCTTGCACCTATGTAAAGTTTCTGAGTGCATTGCACACAGTGCAATTACCTGACGCTGAGAAGTCAAATGTGGAAGGTCAGAGCAGATTGCACAAAGGGCTACATCTATGAAAAGAGCTTAATTATTAAGCCTGTAAACCCTTTGCAAGTCAATTTTCGAATAACTGAAGATCTTTCATTCTTTTGTGTTGCATGTGTTACACATTATGTGAATTAAGCAAATTCAATGCTTCTCATCTTGTTTGCTTAGTATAAATACTTCTTTACAGACACTTGCAGTATAGTTACAGTGAATGCAATATATACTACACTTGATGAATTTCATAACTGAAGATTTTAACAGGGAAACATTGCAAACAGTGCTATTTCAGAAAGAAAGGAATGGAAATATTTCACTGAGAAATTTTCAAAATTAATTATTTATTATTTTTAAAGGACAATATTAAAAAGTGGGGGTTTTTTTCTACATTGCACATCATTCCTGTGAGAAAAAATATTTTTAAATGTGTATTTTACTGAAAATATATTAAGAAATAGTTTTCAGGACTAATAGTGAATAGTAAATCCAGTTTGCTCAACTGTGTGATGCACTTGAACTGAGGACATTTTAAAAGAAGAGATTTTTTTTTAGATACTAAAATGTGGATATATTTGACTAGAGTTGTCTGTCTATTAACGAAAGAGAACTCAGAAAGTAGTATTTTAAAACATAGAGCATCCCAGTGTGGGACAGTAATAAAAAATTACCGATGTCTAGTGTCATTGTGATGCCTTAGGTTTTAACTTTTACATTTTTCAAATCCTGTACTGCCTAGTGTGTGACTCTGAAGTTTCTTGTAGCCTGTTAATTTCTGCTCTCTTATGCTAGGTAGACATAACAAAGCCTCTCCAGGCCTGCTCTCCAAGGACACCCAGAGCATCCTAGGCCCAAAGAGCATAAACCAAGGAGCCTGTAAGGGGGACAATTTGAGGGGAATTACATCATTAAACTGAAGCTTTAATTGGAGAATTAACCCTGACATGCAAATGAACCAAACCTATAAATTGTGAAGAACTCGTGACCTGCGGTCCATCTTGGGGTCCATCCTGGCAGTAGCCTCTGGCTCCCCAGGGGGTACCTTTGAAGGCCTTTCAAATAAACACCTCCTTTTATTCCCTTACTCCTGTCTAGTCTCTGTTTCTAGGAGGCCTCTTAAGGCATCAGTTCGATGTAGGTCACTACCGCCTGAGAGGGGTCAGTGATGAGAGATCAGATTCATTTCTGAAATTGAAGAGATGGGTGAAAAAAAAAAAATAACTTGGCTCAAATAATAATAATGCAGCACTATGTTTTTAGTGGTACCAACAGGCATTTATATTAGTTTAAGTAATTTTGAATAATTTTTTCAGTCTTTGTCAAGACCGAGAATTTTTAATTAGGGAAGATCATAGTAGGAATGCATTAATTCAGCAGAATTATGTGCAATTAGAATAGCTTTGAAAACAACTGTATTTCATTGTGAAAATGCTTTGATTTTTTTTCATTCACATTTTCAGTAAGCTTATTTAAAGCATTGCACCAAACAAATACCAGAGATACAGCTCAAGGTGACAAATGTTGGTAGGACACATTTTCTCTCACATTTTTTAACGGAAAAATAAAGAATTACAGAATCCAAATGTCTGTTTATAAACATTTTGTGATAATTTCAAATTTAAATATACCTTAAACATAAATCCTTGCAAAAACAATGAGGTGAGAAATAATGGTTCTAATTTCTTATTTCTAGCTAGTTGGCCAAGAGTTAGGAAGTCTTTAATTACATGTGCTAAAATTGAAGATGTCTTTTTTCTTTACTTTTTCCCCTCAATCTTTCTTTATTTCCACCTCTCTAGTTCTTTTTTACCTCCTAGATATTCTTTTCTAAACCCTCATTAGAAGCTATGCACCTCTGGGCATTCAACTGAGAAATGTCTTCTTACGTTCATGAGAAAAGGGATCTCAGGTTTGTTGAATATTGCCCATCTTGCAGAAAATGTGCAGACTAAGTCTTTTTTTTGAAAGTAACCTCATTTATTTCCCCAAATTAAACTACATAAACTATTTTAAGAACTAACTGAATTGTCTTGTAATGTAGAACAGAACAGAAAAAACCCAAAAAACACCAACACCAAACCACAAAATGAAACCCACATAAACCCCCCAGAACTCCATTTTAGCAATTTGTTTAATTCATTCAAGGTACTGGTCCAGAATACACTATGAAGTAAAATAGTGATCCAGATTCTGTTCTCACTGACACTGTTCCATTTCAGGGAGATTAAGGGTTTTTTATGAGACAGTTCTTAAAAGATATCACAAAGAAGAAGGCACTAAATGGCCATACAGTATGAAGGGTGATATAGAAAAAGAGATCAACAGCAGGACCCCTGAGGCAAGAGGGAAATGCTGTCATTTCTGCAAACTTTTGCAAGTGCAATGTATGTTCAGCTCCACTGGCCAAGTGGAAGGAGTACTATTTTCTAAATACAGGTGCCATTCTTATGGAAATCATACCCTTGGAAAATCACACTCATGGAAACATACCCTTCCTGATATTTTATAAGTGAATTGAACACGAGTAGCTTGAAATACACAACCCCAAACTTGTAGAAAAAGATAAATTGTGTCATCGTATACAGGGTCAGATGTAAAGTCATTGTGCACATTACAGTGCTTTACTGTAATCCAGCAAAATGTATCTAAAGGGGAAGAATGACCAGACACAAAATGATGGATTCTTGTTGTATGCAGTAGCTATCATAAGGTCCTGTTAACAGGGACAATGATGTGGAAACCCTCATCAGTGAGAAAGTCAACCCTGAAAGCTGATGGAAGTAGTCGGGCTACTCAGATCAAAAAAAAGTGGATGTAACCTCCCAGGACAAACAAAGTAATGGATTTGGGAATTCTTCGTAACAAAAAATCATGAGATTTTGAATGCATATTAATAAATGTGGTGGGAGGAAGATATGTACTGAAGATTTGTCAAACACACCAGTAAAATATTAAACTTCTTGTAAAAAGAAAAAGAACCTGTTTCCTGGTGCAAAAATCTCCAAGCTAAACATAAATGTATTTTTAATTTAAGTATTCATTAGAACTGATAAATATGAATAACTTACTGGACTAAAAGTTCATGGCTGCCCTAGGGGTGGTTTTCATGACCTGATTGCAATCAGTTTAGACAAACAAAGAACAATCCCAAGCAGTAAAATAGTGGTCCTTCTAAATGGGTAATTTTCTATGGTTAAGAAAAATGAAAGCAGAAATAACTGGGAGGAGAAGTCAGACAAATATATGAATGAAAAATTGCAATTCTTAATGAGAATGTTACATAACTAAAGAGTAGCAATTAAAAGGTGCTGAAGGTCTTATCAAGTCCATCTGCACTGAGTGCAAAAGTACGAGTAACAAATAGGCATTAAAAGCTATATAGTGAATGGAGAATGGAGAAAGTAAATACACATCTGGGGAAACTCAGAGGTATGAAATACCTCAAGTGGAGAGAGGAATGTGACAACTAAGGAGACTAATGAGAGTAAGTGAATAGTCGTTAGTGAATACATGAAGCAAAAAAATAACTCCAGTAACAGGAAGAAATTCCGTACTGTGAGGGTTACTGAGGTTCTGTAACAGATTGACCAGAGAAGCTGTGGATGCCCCATCCCTGGGAGTGTTCAAGGCCAGGCTGGATGGGGCTCTGAGCAACCTGTTCTAGTGGAAGGTGTCTCTACTCATGTCACAGGGGTTGGAAGGAGATGATCATTAAGGTCCTTTCCAACCCAAGCCCTTCTATGATTCTATGATTGTGCCAGCCTCCATAAAAGGTATACAGTGGCAGTGAAAGGACTGTATGGCAGTGAGCCTGACATCAGTTCTGGGCAAAATAAGGAAACCTGTGATGTTAGATTAATTTAATAAAGAATACCTGACAGGAATGTAATTAATGTCACTCAGAGTGATAATGCAGACATTATTAATGGACAAGAAATCTCACTTGATGATTATATTCTTTGTATAAAGAATATATTCTTTGTATAAAAAGATTTGATGATTATGTTCTTTGTATAAAAAACCCAACCAAGTAGTCATTACAGACGTATGCATTTGTAAGGTAGTCTACTGATTTTTATGCAATATTCTAATAAAGTAACAGCACTGTACTTATAAAAAGCTCATTACATGGTTTACAAATTGTCTGAGAGCTTCCAAAAAGTCATTAATGGAGGATCACAATTCAGTGCCAGTTTCTAGTGAAAGTCTACAGAAATGACCACAGTACTATTAATTTTCTTCAAAAAGATCTGAAGAAAATATAAAATCCTTCTATGAAATGCATAGATGCTTCATAAACCAGTTGTGAAGTGGCTAATGATATGCTAATGAGTCAAAATAGAAGCATTTAAATTATTCTGTAAGTGGGATATTAAATGCAAAAAATGCATTATGAAATGGTAAATTTAGTCAGACAGTTATAGAACCAGGGCATGGAGGCTGAAATGAAAAAAGATAGCTATATCCTGGAATGTACTGTCTCACAAAAGAAATAATAGGATAATATGTAAGAATGGTGAATGTAGCCTGCATAAAGAGATAGAATAAGAAGTCAAACTTTCCCTATATATATATAGCACTTAGGGGACTAAAACTGGATTGCTGCATACATTTTCTGGCATCTGAATTCTTAAAATCCATTGAAAAATGGAAAGGGGCACAAAAATGACCAGTGGAATAGCACAGAATGGTGTGAATCTTAAAGATGCCAATCCTTGTTGTTTAGTGAAGAATGGTTTGAGAAGTGACTTGCATTGCAATCAGTAACTCCATGGAAAGAGTGCTGAATACTAAACAGCTGTTGAGTCTAGCAAAAAGAACCTAAATGTCTGGAAGCTAAAAGCAGATAATTTCAGCTGTATCCTCTGGATACAGAGGATCAGAGGAAGCAGTGGTTCTTCCTCTCCTTGCGTTTTTAAGTCAAGACTGGAAGAAACAGACAAGTCGTCTTATCCAGCAATACCACCTATGTAATATTCATCTTCATAAAGTTCTAATGTTTCTTCTGAATATTCTGAATTCTTTCAATCACGGAGGAATTCAGTGCTTCCTGTCCCAACTTTGCTTCATAAACCAAGATGCTGCCTCTGCACTCCCTGTAATTGAGATTAAAATTTCATGTGCTCTCCTTACTCAACTGGTAAAATTTCAAAAGCTGTTCATGATTTTGTCAGATTTTGGTGCTCTGATCTTTGTAAGAGGTGGGATCCCAGTGAAAGCAAGGCCAGGTGACATGGGAAGAATACAGAGATGTTACTTGCCACTGTAGGGGACACTTTCTGTGCCCAAAGCTCAATTGGAGTTGATGATCCTGATGGGTCCTTTCCAACACAGCATATTCTATGATTCAATGACTCCATGGGATCCCATTTGAGCATGTTTTGTCACATCCTTTTGTAATGGTGGTGTAGCAGTGGATTGACTTCACAAAGCATGATTCCTAACCTCTTCCTCTCTCCTGCTGATGGACATAGCAGCAGATGGCTGTGGGATGCGCATGCCTGTTTTTCATTCAGATGCATCAGCAGGACTAAGTCAGTACTCTCCAGGGCAATGTGTGTGGAGGTGCTGTGCCTCTGTTTTTCTCATTCTCTCCCCATCAGCGAAGGGCATCAGTTCCCAACACTGACCCTCCCAATAATGATTTCTGGAGAATGTGTTTGCCTGTCTGGGCTGCATTCGCTGCTCAAATAGCAGTTTCCTGTCTCCTTTAGGAAAAAGGCACAGGCCAGATGGTGATGCAGGGTGAAAGCACTGCCAGTGCAAAATCATCATTAACTACATCTTCCCACAAATAATACATATTTATCTGTCAGAATGAAATCTCCCTTGTGAAATGTTAAAACTTTCCTTTGCAATAATTCTTTTAGAATAAAAGCTCTTTTTATCTACTAACAACTCCACCGGATTAGCTAGGAGTGTAACTGTTCCTGGACATGGCAGTGGAATTTATTCTTTATTTTTGAAAGTAAATCCATCTTAACATCCCCTAACCTTCACAGAAAGCTCATGTTCCTAGGTTGGAATGATGCCCTTAGTATCCATACTTGATGGCTTCACATGATGTCCTAACTACCCATATGTATGTCCATCTGTTAGGCTGGCATGATGCCCTCCCACAAGTTGCTGGACTTTGGCCCTAGGACTGAATGCTTACTTAAATACTTATGTGACTTCCTGTCTGTGTGGGTGTGTGCGTGTGTGTGCTGTAACCCTCCTGCTTCTAATGGGCAGGATGGAAGGTATTTGCCTAATTTGCTTCAGGCAAAACATTCTAAATGTAACCCAGAACATCTTTAGATAGGGGTGTTTTTGATAGAAAAATGGTAAGCAATTCCATGGAGTGAGTTGGATTTTCCAAGCTGAGTATCTAAATCTAAACAGTTTACTAGTAAAGCATTGCTTTTGCTTGGGAAGAAATGCAAATTCTACAGGGGGGAAAAAAAGAAGTCAATGTTAAATAGTAGTTTTGAGACAACCCATTAACAGACACAAGAATGAAGTTTTCGTGTGCTAAACACTAAATGGAGGTGGGTTTAGAAAGGTATCCTTCCTAAAAGGGCTGGACTTTTGAAACTCTTCACATAGACTTTCAGCTTGCTTATAATGATTTTATTTTACCAGCTTTGTTTTTCAAGTTGAAAAATTGTGTTTCTTTTATCAACTGCTTCTGGGTGGCATCTAGTTCAGAGCACACATCCAGGCTCAATCCACATAAGCAAAATGTGTGATTCCAAAGTCCTGTCTCTGCAAACCCTACAGCCGTTGACTCAGGCTCTCCTCCAGGAGATGCTCTGCCTGCTGCTTTTCCTTTCTATCACATATGCATGCTTTCTCAGAGATCCTATTAGGCTGTAGACCCCTTAGCATCTCTTGTCAAATTTACTGCACAACATACACAGTTTTGACTTCTGATTTACTACTTGGACAACAGAGGAAAGGAGGAAGTATAGATGTAGTCGAGGATTTTCTGGGACAAAATAATTTAAAACCCAAATGAATATTTTTGCAAATGAATACAATTTTTCCTGAAATATATTTTCTAATGTCTCCTGGAAGATGAAAATTTGGTTGCTGCTGAGAGAAAGACTGTGGTCTGCCTGTTATACTCTTGTGGGAGGCTATGGCACATTCACCCCACTCACGAATCTTTCTGTAGGAAAATGAATGAATAAGACTGTGAGGTTAAGGTCTTTTGTTTGCCATCTTGATTTCAATTTCCTGTCCATCAGCCTTCCTTGGACATCTGTTTCAAAAGTCTTCATTACTTCAAAAGTAACTTGCTTAAGACATAATATGCTTCAGGCACAGTGCAAAATGGAATTCATAATACTAAATGATGCAGTGTTCACAGCCACAGCCCACTCTTGTCAAACTGCATGGTCCATGTTCTGGTTCTTAAGACAAATTTAATAATTTGTTTAGGTATCTGTATGAGAAATGAATTCTGCTTATAATTTTGTTCTTTTTTAAATGGGCTAAATTGTAATGAAATCCTGGCTAATAATCAAGAATAAAAAATGTTGATGCTAAGTCATCACGTATCCAGTCTTGAAAATATCCTTTAGCAGAAACCTGTCAAATATAAGTCAAAGCATATTTCTCTCATAATAATCTATTTGCTGCATTTAGGCCTTGTTGATTTGGAAGTTTAATAATTCTAGACATTGGTTATCTTTCAGCTTGCGAACCCTTAGCAACTGAGAAATGCTTACTAGTATTTTCCAAGCATCTCCATTTTAGATTTGTTGCTTCTATTGAACTTCATAAAAAGTAGGGATGTGTGACTTACATGCAACTACTTGACTCATGTAAGTTGGTGCCTGGCAATTTTAAGGGCTTCCGTGTTTTACCTGTACAGTGCCCTTGAACGTACAGATACTAAAAATATACACAGCACACACACAGAGGCGCGCACGCTTGTATATAAAACCACATGTGTTCTATACACGAAGCACTGTAATCAAAGGTCAAGACCATCTGACACCTTTTATTGTGTAACTGTCCTGTTTACAGCTGCATTGTTCAGCTCGAATTTTCAGATTGACTTTTTTCTTCCAAAGCTCTAACTTTGTGGGAGCGTTACATAGGATCAGTAAGTTATTCATCATAATAACACAAGAGGGCATTTATGATGAGGAACTGGAAACAAAATTTAACTTCAGGTATTCTGAATTTTCTTCTGCAAGTTATAGATGTATTTTAGGGAAACTGGTCCTAACAGGCAATAGTTAAATACCCTATATGTATTCTTGAATAATTTATTCATGATATGCAAGACTGAACTGTTAAAAAAAAACAACAGTAAAATAATAATAAAAACCATGAGTGCAGAAAATAACAGTCAAAACTTCACATTGTACCTTCATTGTAACAACAAAATTTGGTAGATGAACTCCAGATTTATTTTCTTAAATGCCGGAGATTATGTTATTTTTCTAATATTAATGAGTCATACAGATTTTATGTGGTGATTGAGTCACCTTTACCGCAAGAAATTAAAATGTGTATATTACATTCTATTAATGTAATTTCTGACAATTTTAAAATGGTCTATTTATTTAATGGTAATAATTTTTAATATACACAATATGCATTTTTCTGTGGGGTGAAACCATTACAGTCTACTGTTAGCTCATCCTTTTCAAATTGCAGTAGATAAATCTGTGGTAATCTCCTTTGAAAGTATGGCATAGAACATGTTATAAATACCACAAGAAGGGCAAAATTTACTGTGCAATAAAGGTCAAAGTGATAAAACCAATAAAGAGTATAATGAAGCCCATTGGCTGTGATTCAGCTGGACACTTAAACAGATGACAATTTTTTAGCTTGTGAGAAGTCCCATCGACTTCAGTGTCCGGCTGAATATGTCAGTAATTTGTACTTTGCGTATTACTTTGTTTATCTTTACATTATTTAGACATTACAATTAAAATCTTAGACTTTGTGCAGATATCTTAAATGACAGTGGAAGAACTGAAGTATTTACTAAGCCCCTTGTGAATATGAGAAACTAATGAAGATTTAAAAAAAAAATTTAGGAAAAAAATCCATCCATACAAACATGTAATTTGTAGTCAAATTTGTATTCCTGCCCTGGCTTTTTTCTACTTTTGAAAAACTTGTGTTTAGGAGTTCACTCCTCATATTTCGTTTCTACTTACATCGGGCATTGACTTCAAGAAAGGCAGAGAAAGGTGGGTAAAGCCCTCCCCATTTTTGGTGCAGCACCACAGCCCAGTGAGGCTCACTCTCTGACTCAGGATTGTGGCTACACCCTCCCTGAATGCCATTGTGTCATGCTGATCAGCAGAGTATCTGAATTTTGACGTATGACTCTATGTGCTTACTGTGATCTCTCTGCTTATCTTTACAACACATTCCCTATCTCCCTATAAATCTGGATATAAGGAAACTGTAGTGCTCCCTTAACTCAGAAGCAAGTCATGCTTTGTGCCCCAGGCCAAAGAGATATCAAATCAAGTCTACTGGTGTCTATGCAGCAGAAAATTTAATTTTAGTTCCAGGTCTTTTGAAATTAATTTCAGTGTCCAAATGATGATCTTGATTTTCCTTTCATTAGCACAGATCTTGAATGAGTTGCTCTTGATCTGTGCAAATATGAGACAGGATTTCATACCCATGCTGTGCATTTTCCAAACCAATGTCACAATGCTTTGTATCTCTCTTTTGAGATTCCAAACTAGGCTAGGGACTGGCTGAAAGTTATTACAGAAATATTTTCATTTGAGAGAGATGAAATTTCATTCATCTACATTTTTGATTAATGTAGAATTTTTATGAAGTTATCTAAGGAGAACTTTTTACTTTTTTTCTTGGGAAAATAACCAAATAAAAGTAACAAATAAAAATATTTTTGGGGGGCAAAAACTGTCTTTTAAATGGGAAATACTAAACTGCTACAGTGCCAGGTGTAAGTTGTAGTTTATTGATCCCCTCCTTGTATTTGTTGGATTCTCTGATTGTGCTTCATCTCCCATGATACTTTATAATGTAGTAATTCTTTGAATTGGCGAAGTACTGTAAAAATTTTTCAAAAATTCCTAAACCGCCCAAAATGACAATGGCTGAGAAAAACAAAAGTAATTCCATATGCATTGGTTTGATACAGGTCTAAATATTTGTTTTCATTTCTTCTGAATGGGAAGGTATAAATTTGGACTATCTTTATTAAACATTAAATTTTTTCCATTAATTTTCTCCTTTCCAAAAAGTTTTACATTAGCTTCTTTTAGACAGATTAAATTTTGTAGTTGCACTCTGTGTTTGGGCTTCCTTCAGTTTTATTATGTTAGCGTACCTGAGACTAGCAGCAAAATACTGATTTTAATAGATTTTACCTGTGCTGTGCAATTGTAAATAACATGTCCAAATTCACATCCCTCAACTAGCGAAAGAGTTCTGGTAGGGGTGAAAATTCTCTCACTGTAAAACTCAGGCTGTTCTCTTTTCTTGAGCAACTCTGAAGTCAGAAGGCTCAAGCGCAGGATGACTCTAATATGAGTATCCATACCATTTGGAAGAAACACATTATTTCTCATCAGAAAATGCAAGTCTATGTACCTTTGAAGTAGTACAATATTACTCTTCCCATGTTCAAGTTTATCGTGTGTTCTGGCTAATCCTGTGTTCCTACTGCAATGGACTTCTGAAACTCCCTTTCAACCCTGTGCTGCCATTTGACATCCAAGGAGAGCAGAGAGAATAACTTCACTAAATTATGACTAGCAAATGAAGCAAAGATGTGGATGAAAGGAGAAATCAATCTTAAATGAGAAAAAAGAGTAGGAACACTACATGTTCTGCAAGCCAGCAGTTCTCAGGCTTAAAGGGAAGTCTAGCAAGCATTACAGATTGAGATGTCTGTAAAAGTCAATGGGAAAGAAAAGAAATTCCTCTCTCTTCCTTGCCAAAGCCTATTGCCTAAATCAAGGTAAGCATTAATCAAGATTAAAGTATGTCTGCAAAGTAAAAAGCCAGTTCAGATGCAACTCAGAATATATTCTGCTAATCCATCCATTACTCATGTTAGCACCCTAGCATGCCCAACTCAATTTCTATGCTTACCTGGAATTTGTTATTAAAAATTAATATTAATTTAATGAAACACTTTGTAGCTTATTATTTTACCTTGTTTAAACTCCCATTAAAGAAATATTTGAGGGGTGATACAATAGACCATAGAAATGCTTTCATGGTAATTCCTCCCTAAAGAATATGAAAACGATATTATTTGTCCATGAGGCTTCCTTTAAGTGGTGGCAAAATGCATGTAGTAAAAACCCTACTTAGGCACTTGCTGGCATTCACTTGTTGCTAAATTGCATTTTAAAATAATAATTTTCATGGCATGGTTTTAATCATCAGTATTTTAGACTATGTTATATAGATTTTATTCTTAGAAAGTTCTGCAGTTGGATGACCCCGGCGATAGTAACAAAAAGCTCAGTTCATGTTACTCTCATGAGTTTTGTTGCAATGTAAAATATGTGTCTCGTTTTAATTTGTTACCACTACAAATGATATCTGAAGTGCTATTCTATGCCAAGTTTTGACAAAGACTGAAGTCCTGGACCTTTCAGTGATGTTACAGATGTGGAACTACAATTGAATTTTGCATGTAACGCTTTCCTAAAACAGGAGGCTTTAAGTAGCAGGACTATGCAAGTCCTTGAGTTGCATAAGCCCACAAACAGATACTGGCATGCAAGAAAGCTTCATTATTTTCACCTGTCTATCTGACTTATTGGTAATGTGAATTTATTTCTTTTAATGACAGTGGTATATAAAATTTGAAGTCAAAGTATGTCAGAAGACCAAGAGCAGTATATGCTGCCCAAAGTGTAGACTAAAGTTACACTAACTGGGGAGGTGATGAGGATGGATGGGATGGATCTTTATTTTCATTTGTTGTCTGTCTGAACTACACTTTTGGAATATGCTTGCAGTTGAAAGGATGCTATAAAATATTTAAGTTGGTATAAAAGTTGACAGAAGCCAAAGACTAGCACTAGAAACCTATGCATTAGAAAATGATGAGCTGTGTTGCTTGCACAGTCTAAATTAATGTATGTAGTCTAAAGTAACATAGTGCACATATTGTTGGTGGAAATTTTGAAGATCTAGTAAAATTTAAATAAAGAGAATATTTATAAATACCTCATAAAATATAATGGAGAGAACTTTATCTAATAGTTTACAACATCAGAAATGCAAAGAATAGTACATAACACTTGAGGACTAATTTTTTACTAGACTGTGATCTTCAGACCTGTTCCTACAGAAATATCATATGGGTTATGTCTTGATGCAATACTAAGGAGGTGGGAAAATAAAGGTAGGACTACAATACTTTGCTAAAGGGTGTTTGTACTCTTTCTATTTCACTAATTCTATCCTTTCACCTGAAACAAAAGTCGTAAGTCGTATTTTTTTCTATTTCGTTGTTTCCTATATTTCCCACCCACATGAAGAGTAAATATCACTGTTTTATCAGTTATAAATCAAGTGTTACTGTTAGTGCTCCAGTCCAGCGTATGGGTTCTGTTCCAGTTTCAGCTAGGATGCTTTGGACTTGTATCATACAATGTGTATTTCTTTTCACATGGCAGAGGCAAAATTCTTCTTAGTTTCTTGGAATGCTGTGGGTGTGAAGTCAAAATGTGTCCTTCAAATGGCTTAGGCTGGTACCTAATTTTATGAGCTGACATGGTATTTAATGCAGAGAAGGACAAAATCATGTTTTTATAGCAAATGTTCAATTATGTCTTATTCTTTCTAGTCCTGAACTCTTCATACTTTTGTGCCTGCATTGGAGCACAACACTACATATCTGCAATTGTCATGCAGTAAGATACAAAATGTGAATAACTGTCTACATTCTTTTTCTGAATCACACAGGGTTGTCTTAAGTTGTCCAGCACTATTTAATACATCATTATTTATAATTTTCCCTTTGCAAATTCATCTGCCAGAAATATTCAGCTTTATTCACACCCTTAGGAAACACCAGGAGAATCTTCTGCACAGTCAAGATATATTGAAATTTTGCCTCTTTTACAGACAGAATATTCCCTAAGGGGCAGCATAACATCTGTGCATTCTGCCAATGTGAGAAAACCGGTCATGCTACTGAAAAGCAACGGTGGTGGCACATGCAATGTACCTTGTCCTCCAATCTTTTCCTTTCCACTGAGAAAAGAAATGAAAATTATCTAGCAAATCAGTTACAGTAATAAATTTTCTCATCTGTTTGATGAGATGGAGTCAGAAATAATTTCCTTGATAGTTTTCCAGGTGCCAGACTAAGTCCTAAACTTTGGCTGAAAGAAGAATCTTAGAACAAAAGTATATATTGGTCCTTCTCCTAGAAAAGTTGGAGACATGTTAGGAAATAAAATACTCATATTAATAACAGTACTTATCCTCTCAAAATCCAATATATGCTGGTACAAATTATAAGGTACGAGCTAAAACTTAAAAATTACTTCCCTGTTAGCTGTATAGATAATTTTAAAAGTTAAAAATTAGTACCTCAGAGGAAAGGACTCAGAGTAAAGTCCCTAAAACTTAGATGTTATTTGAAGTGGTATTTTCATGAATGATGTAGATAGCTAAGAGTTTGCCTGAACATCTCATTACAATTAAATAATGACAGTTCAGTGAATGGCAGTTAACTGGTAAATTCACCCGTCTGGTCTTGTATCCTTCTGTTGTCTCAAATTCCTAAATATACTGTGAATTATTTTCTCCTTATCTGTTATACAGCTTGGTCCTCTTCTAACAGGTTGATCTTGAACAGTCATTATCCTGCCCCCAAGAACTTCTGCTATGATGCAATATCATATTTACTAACTTGCACATATGAACAGCAGATGGTTTGAGCTGAATACACATAAACATGTGTGACTGTATGTTTCCATTCTTTAGTTCTGTTTAACCCTTCAGCGTTCTTTGCCTTTGTCATTTAACAGTCTTGTTTTGAAATGGGAAGAAATTCAGACTGTGAAAACATTAATATCTTTCCTGCTTATACTAGTGGTTGAGGGTTTTTTTGATATTATTGTGATAGCTAAGCGTACTTTGTCCAACTGTTCAGTAGATATGAAAGTATTTTGGTTCCAGTTGCTTACATCTTGACTGTGTTTAACATCACACAGATGGGAAAGCACGGTTTGGGAAGTCACAACACATAGTTTGTGAGACAGTGCTTCCAGACACTACTACCAACAGTAATTATTAAATTAAATAATTAAATTTTAAGATTTTGATCCACTTTACTTTGTTATTATTTTCTCTTTCTGCTTTATGCAGTAACGATAAAGCCTACTGCTCTGGTAGTTGATAAACTAGCAATTTTTATTTTTTTGTGCTGAGTCATTTTACATAGAAATATAGAAATGCTCTACCTTCTTCTTATCAAAATACTTATATTGGATTATTTTGACATTGCTTCATCTCTCAGGTGATTATTTAAAATGTAAGAATCAAACAGTCATTACTTATATGAGCATGAGCTATGCTGAGTGCTTAGCAACAGAAATATGAGTTTATATCCAAAAGATACTGGCATGGCTAAAAGCAGCTGCCTGCCAGCCTAGTGGTGGTTGGGGTGCCAACAGCAGCCCTTCCCATGGAATGTGGGACATGGTGCAGTCTCTCCACAATTTACCATCTCTGTAACTACAGTGTAAACTGGAATGTGCAATTTGGCTTTGCTTTTTGAACTCCACGCATTTAAGCCACAGCAGAACTTGGCTTGAAAACATTTCTAAAATTTATTTGCTATTACTACTGACTTTCTAGGCAGATACTTATCTTGATTGAAACATTTTCTTGTATTTTGGGATGAGACACAGCTATGCAGTAGCATGTTCTACCTCCATACCAGTGCTTTGGCTTCCACAGATCAAGAAAGAGACCACATTGCTTTTGACCCATGACTGGTAGTGCCCTGACTGACTGCCTCAATTAGAGCCTAAACTTGAATAGCTTCTAGTATAGTAGGAATAAAAGAAAAATGTAGTTTTATGTGGAAAGAGTTCCACTGTTAGTTTTTCTGTCTACACACAACAGCTCAGACTTGCAGTAACTCTAGAAGAGTTGCATTACACAATGACTTCATATGGCATACGAAACAATCTTTCTGTTCAGTTCTGTACATATAGGAATCGCCTTCCAATGTATGTTTTCCTGTAACTATATCTTTGCATTACCTAGTTTTGATTACAATATTTGAGAAAGTAATAAGTACATGCTAAATATTTGTTTTGTAATATGGTTAAAATATACAAATAGCTTTTACCAAAGCAGCCAACTTTAGTCCCTGAAGTACAGATCATGGATGAAGTCTAGCCAGACAGCTATTTTTTTTCAGCAGGAAAGATTTTTCATTCCATCATCATTAGCTGCTTGCATCTGGTAGCTGCTGCTTCTAAATAATACCTTGCACTTTTTATGGACTATATCTGACTCAGTTTACATATTCATTATCTTTCAAAGCCTGTGAAGAAAGAGAACAACACTATAAGATTCAAAAAAATCCATTCTAGTAGAGTTAGTAAATTAAACGGCATTTATAATCCTTTTAGGCTGTCCATATATTTACTCAAAAACCATTGGTGCTGATGGATGGAAGAAAATCTCATTCTGCATCTATCTATCACTGTTAAACTTCACACCTACCCTGATACCTAAATACAACTCCAAAAACATATTGGAGGAGAAAATAAATTACTAAAATGGAAATGAGGTGACTGAACCTCAATTATTTTGCTACAGAAGCTGAAGAAAATTAGACACCAAACTACTATGTATTTATAAATTTTCTTGCTGATTAGTATACTCCTTCAGTAAAAACACATAGTCAATCATGCTAACAAATTAAATGCCGCATTTGCACTAGACTTCTTTTAATATATACTGGTGTTAAAAGAACTATTGTAAAAAGGTCCCATTAACCAAAAGATTACTTAATTCTATATACAGACTACTTGTTATAACATCTTCAAATAAAGCTAAAACTATTTTCAACAGAAAGCAATTAGAAACATGCTTGGGGGAAGGTTTACAAAATCCAGCACAATGCTGAACAAAAGAATGAAATTCTTGCCACAAGAAAATAATGTAAATGGACTTTATTATATTTCAGTGTTGTACAAAAACATGGTAAGAGCAATTATTTTCTTGTCAAATGAAGGATAACGAAAAATAACAACCCAATTCAAATATATTTAATTTTTATTTCAAAATAAACACGGCAGATATTGTGTGAGAAAGAATAAAGTGATTGTAACGTTGTTGTTGTTCTGATATGAAGTAAAGTAATTTATCTGGAATGGAAATGAGTTATTTTTCTGTCTAAACCTAAAAATAAGCCAATCACAAAGCTGGGAGAAACATGTTTCTTTAACATTTTTTTTCTAACTGTTTAACCGTTGCTCTAATGCTGGAGCAGCTCCATCAGTGAGATGCTACTGAAAAGCAGCAGCCTGCATCTTATCACTGTGATTTGTCTCAGTGCTCAGAACTACTCTGTATAGCAAATTGAGAAACCCCATGGCTACAATTGCTACACCAGCTAAAGCTGACAAGGTGCTAGGTTGGTGGGAATTTTCAGAGAAAAAAATGATGATTGAGGGAGCCACTGATGAAGCTGATGCTGCAGGGCTAAGAGGGAGAGACCTGTCTGTAAGACAGATGTGCAGACATACACAAAAGGAGACTGTAAGCATTTTTTTAATCAACAGTTTTGTTCCCTACTTAACACTTTCATTTCATGCTATTGCCTCCACACCTTAGCCTAGATTTGCATTTTTCAGCCCAATGTTATTTTTGCTTTCTTTAAAATAGGTTTTCATGTCAGTTTTGTACTACAAGATGCCAGGGCCACTTTTAGATATTCTGTTTGTCTCTACTACATTTGAAAGTGGAGGAAGGATTCTAGATACAGATGAATGAAACGAGTACCTGGCATCAGCCAGTACAAATTGCAGGCATTCAAGAGTAGGCAGACTGGTGACAGTGAAAGAAGGATGAGGGAAGCTTCAGGTTGCCTGTATCCATGAGCTATTATTCATGTATACTGACAAAGCATAGGAATACACAGTGGTCAAATTTACTCACAAATACATACAATCATTATACATGAGTATGTGTTTAGAAATTGCTAGTAGGTAATGATTTCTCATCTTTGGAAGCATCTTCTTTATTAAAAGATTTTCCATAAATATTTTTGGTATATTTTTACAGTGTTAACAATTTCAAATATCAGTCACTATCTATATGAAGTTTTGGGCAGTGCAGCTAAAGGCTAAATTTTGCAGAAGTTTTATATCAACATAAGCTGAAGTTTCTGCAAACAGAAACAGTCCTGGCTAGTCTTGGGTTGCTCATTTCCACTTCATTCAACTCCTTTCTTTATGCAAATACAGATGATTATGTGACTGTGAAACCACAGTGAACTAAAATTTAACTGGTTTTTGGCTGGCTAATATTAACTCAATTCTCCTCCCTATTCCAGATCACTAGACAGACACGTATGCCATTGTGTAAGTGGGAAACCTGGGGTCAAGAATAAGCACTTGGAGCAGACTGAGTACAGAGCTCTTGGTCTCAGTATCACTGACAAGCTGTTTATGGTTACAGATACATTTTCAGAAACAGCTAGTCCTAATTACCTTATTAAATAGATTATACAGGGTCAATTTCTTTTGCCAGCACTGAGCATTTCTTTGGCAATATCCAAAGGTCCAGCTTAAGTTTTGCCTCAGCTGTGTATCATTTATTCCTACAATGTGATTACCTTTTGTTTGTGAAGGCAGTGTGGATTATTCCTTAAATGATAATATTAACAGTTGTCAGGACTCAACTGACTTCCAGGCAAATGTAAAACTTTAATTTTGTAACACAGTTGTTGACATCAGTCATATTCCACTAACAGCAGAAAAGTGTAAATTTTGAATTAGTCTTTGATTGCTTTCATTTATACCCACAGGGTTTATGCAGGCCTGGTTATAAAACAATGCTACCTACTGTAATACAACACATTTTTGAAACAGAACACTAATTATAGACTTAAAAGCAGCTCATACTATGACACTGTTTCAAGATGATTGACTGTAATCGTTACAGATTAGTTGAAATGCATTACAGGATATGCATTATATATCAAGACATTATAAGTTATGAGAAACTACTGTCAAGGAAGCAATTATGATAGCTCATCTTGCAATGCTAATTACAAAATGTCTGGAAAATATGTTATCTACATTTATGAAGCTTCCTGCATTGATCAATGAAGTAGATATGACAGTGTAAAGAGGAGTACCATGATTACTAAAACCCCAGTTAAGTAGGTGTCTAAATGGCTCTGGGGAACTATTCACAAATGTATTCTGGTGCAATACTAATCTATGGAATAAGTGGTGTTTGGAAATTATTTTGTAACCTTGCAAGAACTTCTAGTTCCATAAAGTAGCTTTGCTCAAGTTGTCCAGGATACCTTTCAACATAACTAAAGACGGTGATACTCAAATCTAGCAGCAAACTAGGAAACAAGCAGTATAAAAGACAAATGAGATCCTAAAATGTATTTCACTTGCAAGACACTGTTGACACTTGATCTGAAATGTTAAATACCATTCTGGACATCCTAGTTCAAGATAATTAAACAGAAATTGGCATAGATGCAGAGAAATGTAGGCAAGAGAATGAGAGGCTTTATCTTGCTAAGAAAAGGTGTTATGTAGCCTTAGCCTTAGAAAGCAGACAAGCCCTATATAGAAGCACAATGGCCATGAGATAAGAAATATTTGAGCCAAAGTCAACAGCAAAAGGAACGGTTATTAACAGCTCAGGTACACACCTCACCTGAAAATTAAATAAATGAACATAATCATAGCAATAATCAAATTCTGAAATAGCCTTTCAAGCAGTTGATCCAAAACCCCTAATTTTGTTTAAGTTGAAATTATGAAAGTTTAGTAAACAGTTTATTTGGTGTGATTCTCTTCAATAGAAGCAGATTGAACTTCACAGAATCACAGAATCAGAGAATAAGCTGAGTTGGAATGGAGCCATCAGGATTATCGAGTTCAACTCCTGGCCCTGTGCAGGACACACCAAAAGTCACACCATGTGGCCAAAAGCATTGTCCAACCAGTTCCTTGGGGAGTCTGTTCCAGTGCCCAACCATCCTCTGGGTGAGAAACCTTCTCCTGATATCCAACATAAACCTCTCCTGACGCAGCTTCCTGCCATTTCCTGTCACTGGTGGCATTGAAGTACTTTCAGGCTTAACATTCCTGTTGCAACTGAAATACCTTCTTAAATCTGCTTTTCAGTTAGCTTTCCAATCCCTTCAAATGCTTTTTATAAACTCACAGGATTATTTTTATCCTTTTCAATAGTATTAATAGCAAGTCAATGGTTATTTCCATCTACCTCCTCATCAGTGTCTCAATGATGATTAAATATACCTGCATTACATTATGCACTACCATTACTGTTCAGACTGGAGTATTCTTTCCTGCTGCAACAATTTGACTAAAAAATGAAAATAATTGAAAAATTGAGAAGTAAGTTCTTTCCATGTCTACCATTTTTGGGAGTACCATGGAAAATCTGCTGTTATTTAGACGCTTCAGTTTATATATGAATAGAAGGGCAGCCTCTCTAAGTCCACAGATTCCCCTTATACAAATAAAGGCGTAAGACTAGCTAAAACCATGACACCATTTAGAGGGGAATGAATAGATGTGAGCTGCTCCTGACACACAGTAGTTATCAATTAGTTCCCCTGATGCACAGCAAAGAATTGCATATTTTTTTCTTGAAGTCCAGAGTGAACTCTCCATCTGTGGAACTCTAAGATAATATTGTATGAAGGTTCTGATTTGTGGGATCACTGAAGTGGATATGATCAGAAATTCTGAAATATGTAAAATTATTTTATATTTTTAGATCTATTTTTCCTCGGAATAGTATATTTTGAATTGCTAGTCACATCTTCACTTAACATTTTTAGATAAGAAATGGTTTCTTAGTCACCTAACCATACCTATGGAATATGGAGATAATTTTATAAAATAATCTTTGAACAAGTGGATAATACAGTACTTGAGAGCTTCTGCAGTCAAATATATTAACAAATCTTTCACAAATAGTACTGCCAAATTTGAAAAAATTATGTTTCTGTAGATTTTTGCATTATACACTAAGAATATCTGCTGGCAGAAGTTGCTAGTGGGCAAGGGATAGACAGTCATTAACTATTAGGTATGTCCTCTACTGAAAACTTGTCAAGAACTGTAACAGTACCTATGTGTCATTAGAGTCATTATGTCATATCCTAAATTACCTGTAATGTTAAGTGAAGCTAGGAAGGTCATTCTGCAGAGAAATAGACTCATGCTCCTGTACGTGTGTTATCTTGATGCTAGTTTGAATCTATCTGATTGCCACTTTTAGCTAAACATTTGAACATAACTGTTTTCCAGTAAACACACCTTTTGTTCTCTACTGTTAAGATACTAAATAAAGATTTATTGATTTGAAGAAAATATCACAGAAGACATAAATGAGTACCATGATTGAAAATCTATTCTGTCACTTGGGGTTGGTTGTATTTTTAGCTTTGGGAGGAAAGCCAGAAGGTAGTGCAAAGCCTGACCTTTACTCCTCAATAATCAGACCTATATATAGCATTTAACTGGACATGCCTTCATAAAAAGAGCTTCAGGTCCTTGGTCTCCCTATTCTGCTCATTAAACAAAAAGGCTGCAGATTTGGAAAAGCTTACTTTGCTCACAAGTAGATCTAAAAGGAATCCACTCCTCATCTTATATTCCATACATTTCTTGGATTTAGGAAGAAGGCATCTTCCTTAAGTGCCTATTTTGCTGCTTCTCCCCAAATGGTATATGCCTGCTTGGGCTTATACTTTTTTGCATATTCTCTACAGTGAGTGAATACCACGCTCCTTCAGCTATGCAGCATTGTTCTAATTGAGAAAGGCAAGAAACATTAATCATCAAAAAGGCTTCAAACATATTTGCTTTCATAGATTTAGTACATCATAAGCAGCAACATATACTTGCCTCTAGGGCTGACTTGCCCTACGTGCCAAGCTTGCTTGGTGTAAATGTGTCATATCTCCATAACTGTTTAAAACCTTAGAAGGAAGATAAACAAAGCTCTATGGTAAGAGTTAAATACAAATTTTCACTTTCCTATCAGTAGCTTCATCACATGGTTATAATTTTGTGAAAATCTTTAAAACTTTTAACAGTGAGTCAGCACAGAAGGTATTTGCTTTAAAAGTATTGCAAAATTTTCTGGGTAAAATCCCCTATCTTAAATCATTGCTCTTTCATCCAGCATTTTGACTGTAATTTGACAGAGAAGAAGCTGAAGATAGTCCTGAGCCAGGTTCTGGATCCAGAGTTATAAATTTAGACAAATTATAAGATTATTTAATTAATTACAAATTAGGAATAAATTCTTGTTATCTTTCAAAGGCTCAAAAACAAATTACAAATCTGAATTTTGTTGTGACTGGATATTTTACAAGAATAAAGCCATATTTACAATGCACAGAGCAGCTGCAGTTGCTCACGTATATTTACCTGTGAAAAATATAAGGAAGTGGAAAATACAGACTTGCCTACTAAAATGACTTGCTCTGTCTTCTGAAAATGCTTCTCTTGTCAAAGTAAAATATCTTTTATTAGAAAAGATGTTACTTGAGAATAAGATAGGCAGACACTACACTTTCCTGACCCTGTACACAAAAGAATTTTGCATTTCCATTAAAAATATATGACATGTGGGACTCAGCTGACAAGCATGGCCGTCTTCAGAGCCTGAGGATTTGCCTCTATGGCCAACCTGGTTTATGTGTTCTTTGACAGCTCCTTGCTTTGTTAATAATTTACTGTAGTTCTCAAATGGTTTCAGTCAGCTTCAGTACAGACTTCCAATTATACCTTAAGGAGAATCATGTAACAATTATAGCTAGATTCTAGCCCAGTTTGAATTGAAAACACTTACAGGTGATTAAACATTCTCATGATCTAATCACATGCAGATTTGTTTTCAAAGAGATTTCTGTCCAATCATCTTGAAATTTCCACGGCAAATTAATATTAACGTATATGAAAGCACTATTTAAAAAATTGGACTAACACAAAACATGCTTTATGGCAAGATACAGACCCCAGCTCCTCCAAGAGACAGTGATACCTTAATCAAAAATGTCTGTTTCCTGAAGATCAGTAGAGATATGTCTGACTACTCTGATAGGAATATTCAGTGACACACTTCCCTAAAGAATCTTATTTTTAAAATGAAATTTGCATTAAGGTTTTCCCAAGATTCCTAAAGGACATATCAAAGACTTAACAGGATTCTTCTTTGTTTTAGTTACAGAATCTCCAGCAATGCTGTAGACAAGCTTGAGCAAATAATTCTAACCAAATTTTTCATGATTCTGACTCTATTTAAAATAAATCCCAATTGCTAAGGAATATATATACCAGCAAGGTTCAGTAGGTCTTGTTCATTAAGGAATCAGGTGTCTAACTCTTCTGGAGTTTAAAATCTACTTGTACTATCTGCTGTATTCCCATTTATACCTTGAAAAGACATTGATAGAGAACCAGTTATGCTTTCTATGTATTTGACCAGTAAGGTCAAAAACAGACTATGCAGGATAGAAAATACAAAATTCTGGCTTCATTTGGGTACGGAGTCATTTTGATGGTTCTATCTGTGGCACCAGATTTCTCTTTGCAATACTGCTAGCCTTTTAAAATATTTTTAAAAATTTCATCTTGGTTTCTCATGTAATTCTCTTCTTTATGGCTAAAGTGGGAGAATTAAAGAAGACCCAGTACTAAATGCCTTCTGGTAGTCTTTGAAAAATTGATGAGTACGTAAAAACAAATATCTGGTGGTTTAGTAACATAAAATATAATGAAATATGAGTAAAATTGAATGAAAAGTAGAATGAAATGAAATTTTGAATTAAGGTTTTCTTCAACAATAAATTTTCATGAAAACAGTTATTAGGAAATATCTTAGTTCAAAAGAAAGTCTTGTGTCTCTTATCTATGAAATCCAGCTGCAGTGAAGTGATTCAAAATGAACGACAAGTCAGAAATTCAGAATTACTACAGAAATTCAGTGCAGAGTATGTGCATCAGCAACATCACAGCACAAAAGATACATTCGGAATTAAATTTCTGCTTTAAACTTCAAAACATAGTTTCTCATCTGGATACAGTTGATCATATCTGTAATAGACAACACAGACCCGAGTAGTATATGAAGCCCCCATGCACGAAGTAGTATGGAAAACCACTTGTGTGTTCAAAGTCAAATGTGCAATCAGTTATATTTGCTCTTGGAATGGTGTATTCATGTGTTTTATTTTGAATTCATGCAGGTTGAGTACTCACCTGGCTTTTATGATACTCAAAAATTTCTTGTACAAGAGGAAAGCTATAGCTTCCCTGCTAATCTGATTTATTTCCTGCCAGCTACAAAAGCTTAAAAATTCATTTTGTGGCTGAGGACTGCCCTTAAGAACTCATGATGTAATACTACACTGGGATGCATACAAGAGAGATGCAGAAATAGAGATCATGATGAAAATAGTCTGAAACAGTAATAAAACAACAGTCAACAGTTCAGTCTGTCCCAGTATATGCATAGCAAGAGTCAGAGTCTTTAGGAATATAATAGTTTATATCATGTTTTTATCATACTGGGGCAGAGCAAGCAGACCCCTTGGGTTCTGGGGACTGACACTGAGATATCAGAGGTACAATTTCTCCTGGAGGGTCTCTTTAGGAATCTAACCTCAGTATGTCCTTGATTATTTTTAATCAAGAGTATGCTCAAGATTATTTTTATGTCTGTTTATAAATGTATTCCTACTCTGACCATTAGTCTTTATATGCTAGCCAGTCTTGAGGTAATCTTCTTTTTCTACTTTTTCCATTGAAAAAATAGTATGATATCCTCAAAGACTCTGATCCCATATAGACTTCTAATTTTTTTGCAAGTATTATACAAAATGTAGAATTTTTTCCTGCTATGTGATGTATTAATATTCTTGGTTCACTGTTTGTATGTAGTAAACAGTCTAAATTCTTCATCATAGAAAGAAATAATTTGCAATTGGATGTGCTTTTATAGACCCAGAAAAAAAAAGTTATAGCTCTTCCAACTGCATTCTATCTTGGTGGTAGAAAAAGACTCCATTACACAGTAGTGACCTTTCTGGCCACAAAAGAGAATGAAAAGGATTAGTCAAACATGACAAATGCACATTCTGAAAATAGTCATAGAATACTATTCATAATTGTGTCTCAAGACTAGATGTAAAAGACAAGACATTCAGACACTGTTACTGTATCTTTTCACCTTAAAAAGACAACACTATGAGCAGGGAATTGTTAAATAACAAAGATGATGCCCTCAGTTTCCAAGTTAACTCTGTAAACTACAAGTTTAATTCACTTTAGTCTTAAATGGGGAAATTTGTGACAGAAGAAAAAGAGAAGATACTTTTAAATCCCAGCATTCTGATTTTATTTTTGAAGATATTTTTATAATTGCTGTTTACATTATATTTTGTTGTGACAGTCTTGCAGAGAATCAGCTTAATACAAAGATCTATTTAGATAAGTATGCAGCATTTTAGCACATCAAGCACAGCTGATGTTTTTTAACTTTTTTTGTCATAGTTCAATACCTCTTTGACATGCATTAAAGACATCATCACAGATTTCAAAATGTTTTGACAAATTTCGTCTCTGTATGCACTTTATGGTAACTTGAATGCAAAGCCATTTTGGAATTGTTGCCCAACTGAATATAGTGCAAATCCTTCAAAATTTTATTCTGGAATGTGAAAAACCTACTCCACCAAAGGCAATGGCAGTAATAAATACCAGATTTTATTAGTTAATTTCTATTCAGCTCTACTGCCCCAAATCTGGCAACCTGCTTGTCCTTCAGGAAAACAAACCCATTATGCCACTTTACTATATGTGTGATAAATTAGATGATATTAAAAAGCTGCTCAAAATTAATGCTCACAATGGACTTACCTGTATTTTTTCATGTTAATAGCATTGGATGTATTTTTCAATCATAGCTCATCTGAGTTAGCTTAATCTGATAGAATATGATTAATCAATATTCAGGCTGATAAACCTAGCGTTCTCTGTGTTTTAATCTAGGATGATCTTTAGCTTTTGTGTAGTTGTCTGCAATATTTTCCCTTTTTTGCAATATGTTCTTGAGTGAATGATGGCACTTAAATTATCTCTGGCCTCTGTGTCAGTACTTGCTGAAGTAATTGGGAGTAGTTTACTCTCTTGGCTATTACTGTATACTTCTGTGGATTTAGAAATCACATAATCACATAATTTACAGTCAGGATACATTGTAAAAGAAAAAACAAATAGTCTTATGAGCCTGGGAAGCAGAGGCTCAACCATTCCTTTCAATCCTACTCAACTGTACAGATCTCTGTTCTTCAACCTTTGGAATTGACATTGGACAGGAAAAAGTTTTCAAAATTTTCTTGTAGATAAATTAGCTTCAAAGGGCTCATATAAAAATAAATTATGCTTCTAATTATTAAATCCCATGAATGCTTTGTAAATAAGGGATCCATTCAACTGGGGTTATATCAGATACCTTGTCAGAGTTCAGCTAAAGGTGGGTTTGTATTGAAAGTTAGGCAAAAGCAACTGATACACAAATGTGAGTGCATGTGCTGGCTTTGAATGCTAACAGAGACCTTCTGCCATTAGTTCTGTTTTACCTAGGTCATAATGACAATCCATAGTACCTATCCTGCCTGGAGCTGGAGATGATTAAATACAAATGTCGGAATAGACTTAGTTCATAGGCATAACAGAAATTCAATGTGATAATATTCTGCAATAGGCTTGTATAACTTACCAGGCCTCTCTGTTGACTCCGTACCACTGGCACCAGCTCTTTATACTTAAAAAAAGTATACTTAGTACCACATTCAAAGACAATTTTAGAAGCTTCCATTTTCTTTAACCAGTGTGAAAATTGAAGCAATAAGATAAAGTATTTCATGTTTTATATGTATATACATTAATGTAGATAACTACTCACTATTTCCTATTTTGAATGAAATAGAGACTGTTTTATGTAATTAAGATGTTTAAGTTAGGATAAATAAATTTAAGACAGATTTGGAAGGGCCTCTTGCATCATCATCACTACTTTCTGGCTCTGCAGGAAGTCATGTGCTATTATTCTTTTTATTGCTTATGCTCACCTTTGTGAGCTGGGTTCCAGACCTTATTAAAAAAAGTGTGTTGCAGTTTTATTTCTGCAACAAAAAATAGAGATGGAGAATATTGTGCTTTATGCCTGCTCCCCCTTAAATTAAGAAAAAAGAATACCAAAAGCATAAATTAATTAACACAATTAACTGTATCCTTGACCAAAGTTTTCTATATACAGTTCCTTTGTGTCCAATACTTGAAAGATTTAATGCAATGCTGATTGCAGGAATGTGCTGTGTATTCAGGTATTTCATCACAATGGAAGTTTGTATGATCATGAGAAATCCAGGAAAAGTATTTAATTCAATAACATTTCAAAGCTTGCACTGCTGCAGAGCCAAGTCTGAGATGCTAAACCTTTTTATTGACAAGAATACTACTATGAATTGCATGTACTGATCATTAATTAGAAAATAATCTGAGAGTAACTGTATTTATATTCTTTGATGCACATTTAAAATCTGAATACAATGTTTTCTTAAGAGTACTGGGGTTTTTTGAAAATTCAGATTCAGGTCACCTTTCACTCACACATTAATCATCGAATCCTCTAGATAAAGATAAGCTTATGTAACTGGTTGATCAGTGTTAGTTGCCTGAATCACTGAGGTTACTGGTCTGCTAAAATTCTTGGCTAAAACCTAGGATATTTTAGTTCAAGCTTAACAACTTGTATTTTAATAAACACCTTGTTCAGCCTTGCAGTCTATGTGCAGCTGAAATATTGATAATTAGAAAGGAGTAACTTTATGAAACATTTTTTTAAGGCATATGGACTGCAGAGTCATAAGTTTATGGACTAGTGAATCACAGGGCCAGGACCTGTTGCATACTTAGAACAGAATCAGTTTCATTTTCCAAAAGATTTTGTGCACAAAAGACTTTTCTCTTCTTTTTCCGGCTACAGTAGTTGTTCTAATACATGGTACTTCCTTTCCACGCTTTCCAAGCAAACCGTCATTTGCTTGTATCTTTAGGTGAAGTTTCCGTGAGAAAAATTGTTATTAGCCATTCCTGAAACATGTTTTTTCGGCCAGCCTCTTTGCAAAAATTCCTAGCGCTTTACTCTCTGCTCTATTCATTCAGGGAGTCAACTGAACCAACATCAATTTCTTGCATGTAGAAAATAGTTTTGAAATAATCTCTCAACTAGACTAAATGGGAGAAGCATTTGCAGTAATTGCTTGAATTTCCCTCAGACTTAGGGACTGATTGGAGGGGGTTTGCAAGCCCTCCCTAAGGTTAACTTGACTTCCTGTAAGTAGTGGTGCACCTCCCTACAATATTCTTTTTAATCCAGGCATATGTTCAGGATTAGTAACTGAAAGGTTGTTGTCATGGGAACCACTAAGAAGACTTTTTGTTGTCCAGAGTTATCCCAAATAAAGGAAAATAACATGGATAAACTCTGAAATGTAGTTCTCATTAGAATTCAGGAAGATCCTTGCTCCAGTGGGGAAATACATGTGAAAGAAAAGATATGCTGCAGTGTAAAACTCTCTCCAGTCATGCTGAAATGCTGAAGAAAAGAATTTTTGCTAAGGATCTAAAGCTCATAGAAAAAACATAATAAAGTTCAACAATGGGAGGTTGTGTTTGTAGAGCAGAAGCTTAAGAGCTGATGAATATGGTGTCTGGGCAAGTGTCCTGCAGAGCCAGTTGAGTGTTCTGCTTTTACCTACCACTGCGGGCTTCCAATTTGTTTCTCAAAGTTACAGCACTGTTGCTGGTGGAAATTGCCTTTTGCTTTTGGCTAAATAAACAGACCTGAACAGATGGAGCATGACAAAAGCAAAGCAATGTCGTTGTCTAATTTATCTCTGCTTATGGAACTCTGACATACAGTCAGTCTTGGCTCCACACAGGGGGTCTCTTTGCTATTAATTCTTAAGCAAAAGACCCATAGAAGCCAGTCAGCACTGGCTGAATAACTAATGAATACCAGGGAAAGTAAGGTAAAAATATTTAGTAACAGTGGAGGGAGTAGCAGGGGTCAGAGAAGTTCTGAGTATACAATTTATTTTTTGTGTTTCTTTCTTCTGGCTTACATTTTGGTTTGCTGAAAAGGACTTGGTATAGACAAATGTATGTATAAACTATAAAAGGATTGTTGAACAGGTAAAGCATTTAAAAATGTAGCTATTTAAAACACTTAAATGCTAGTTTTTGACCAATGTCTGGACATGAAGCCATCAAATTAAATAATGCACATTTTTTTCTTTTTCTTTTTTAACTTTTTTTTTTTTTTAAACCCATGTGGAATGTTTATTCAAAACAAATTAAAAAGGTTATGGAACTTCCTACTTTTATTTCTGCCTCAAAAATGTTCCTTTTTTTAAACACTTCCTCTTTATACTTCTACTATCTAGATTTTGGAATTGGAATAGAAACCTGTTTCTCAGCTTGTCATCTCAGTTGATATCACAGCAGATCTAGGAAGAAAAATCAATTCCCTTTTTCTTTTTTTAATCTGTGAACTTCTGATTTTATTTTTCTTTCAGTTTTATGTTTTGGAAGATGCATATTTAACTCTTTAATATTGACAAGTAAATTATCTCTAAATTAATAGATGGTGAACTGCTTGTTTAGCCTATTGAATAATTCTTATTTCTCATGAGTGAATGATGTTGTATAGTATTACTTTCTTCCCTTCCTGCTTAAAGGAAAGTAATCATTAGCTTTAGAGAATAATGAATTACAAACAGCAAATAGAGATTAATGAACAATGAATAATGTGTTCTTATCTGAAACCAAATATCAGTACTGGCTTATACTAATGCAACTATTTGTAGAAAACAAAAATTTTCCAAATGTTAGTTGGGAATAATGCAAGTTTGCTTATTATAATAGCAATATATAATAAAAAGCCTACTCTTATGATTCCATGTGTGTTTGAATGGCACTTCTGCTTAATCACTCTCTTTGAAGAATGATTATGATCATCCTTAAAGGATTATAATAAATAGATAATAAACACAGCACTGTTTCAGGTGCTTAGTTACTCAGCCAGATATCACTTCTGTGCAAATAGCAATCTTTTCTGACTCACATAGTATGATAAATATATTTCCTCTGCTATACTATTTAAATGGATAAGGAGAATAAACTGACAAATTACTTTAAAAATAATTTTCAAATCGCAAAAAATGTCAGTTTTGGTTTTATTCTGTCATAGTTTCCATTCTGTGAACTTTAAATATACCTTTAAAATTCCTTTTACATACTGGACTGGAATTTTGTACTTTACATTTTAACATTTAAAACCCCCTTTTATTTAGCTTCCATACAAAAGATTTTATTTTGAAATGCCACAGAACCTGGTTAGGGCAATAATAAAAATATTTCTCATTGAGTTGTTTTCAGTGAGGAACTTTGAGATTTCCACCACATGCTTTCTAATTTTGACTCCATAGCTTCTTGTAACAGTTCATAATTCACATAACAATTCTTTTTTACAAGAATAATGACTGTTAAATACAATTTACATAAAGTATAAAATTTAAAATTAAAATGAATCTTTTATTGCTATTAGGCTGCATGCAGAGATAGTGTATTAATCAAATATTGCCTACTTCTTGTTGAAGGTTAGCTATTAAATCTTTGTTCTTTCTGAAATATATAGTAAAGTACCTATCATTTCAGATGCCGATATTAACATACAGCAAATTTTTTTTTTCAGTGATATTTCTTATCCTACAAATTTGAGCTCTGTTTGAGCTCACTGCAAACACTTTTCACACTTCTGATAAAATGCTCTGCCATGGACACATTGGATGCAATAACTCAAGTTCTGTGATAACAGGGGTGAGTTTGTATTTTGTTATTAAGTATGGGTAAATAATATTATTTCACTGTATTCTGACTTACTCATAAAGCATAAATACTAACTCTTACAGGAAACCTAAAATGGTTCACTTCTTACTGTCTAACACTGTCCTACAACCACGATTTTTACTCAGCATTGGGAAAACTTATTATTATAAAGGGATTGTTTTAGCCATCTGCTTTACTGTGTGTGGCCGGGGACACTGAGGTGCAAGTGCTGGTTCAGGTTGCATTACTCCTTCTGAAATTATGAAGGAAAATACTGAAAGATTATGTTGAATAGGAGAAGTGTGCACCTTATGCATAACAGATGCCCACGTGTTTTATACAGCACAAACAGGAGTCCAGGACTATAGGAACAGATACATATTGCACTGGCATTTCCCCATGGAACTACCACTACTAAAACTGCCTTACATACTACGGAAAAAGCCATTAAAATCAGCCTTGAAATTTGTAAAGAAACATTTCATTCCTTGCTCTGTTACAAACCACGTTACCATCTTTTAGTTAAAATTGGAGATTTCTAAGTGCAGCTGCGGTCAGTTATGACTATGTATTCAAAAGATGATTGAGTGTTAGGGGCTAAACTAACCAAATACTTTGAGTGTAAACCTATGTTAAGAGTCACATTGCTAACAAACCAGATGTTAAAAACAGTGTTTACAGAGGGCTACCCACATTTGTTCCAGTACAGCTCTCTGTAAGAAGTGCTAGGAAATTCTTGGTTTTGGTGGTGAAATTAGTGTTTATTCAACATAATCCCAGACCAGGAAATTATCCTTGCTCAGGATATAAACAGAGGACGAGGATTAGGAATGTATGCTTGATCTGAATGTTATATAGTAAAAATTACTGCATATAATTTAAACTCTCAGTAGTTTTTTATCTATGTAAATTTGTAAAAAATTTTGGCTGAATATAAAAAAATAGGTTTTTGACAATTTGATTTAAATGATGTTATAGTAAGATTGAATATGCATTGTTACACCTTCTATAAGAACCACATAAAACAGTAGATTGTGTATTATTTCTTTTAAGTTTTCCACAAGTATTAACTGCTTAATCTTCATGCTGCTTTAACTAGCATTTTTAGCTGAAATTCCTGCCCTGGATAACCCCAAATCGCTGTAGATTCTATTGTCATTTTTAGACTTTCATTTAGCCCTGAACACTTAGTTTGGAAAGTGTTAATTCCAATTTCTACCAGCCCATTCAAGCATCTGAATGTGATTCACACTTTCTTGGAGATAAAGATACATCTACATTGATCTGATACTTAATTTTTAGCATCACCTTTCCTGATCTAATGAATGCAACCAAATAGCTCCTGAATGGGTTCCTGGCTCTGCCTTTTTCTTCCTGATGATATCATCAGTGGGAGCTGTGAGCTAAGCCTAGGTTTTTCTGTTTGGTTTTTTTTGAGAAAAATGTATCTACTCTCTTTTCCTTCTTTTTGGCAAGGGAATTGTTTCCTATTCATCCTCTCTGGCCTTTTAGCTGCTACTTTATATTGACAAACATATTCTGCTTGGGTATGTTTGGCCAAAAGACCACATCTGGTTTTATCAGCTGCTGAACATTTGGTCCATTCCAGTCCTATTGCAGGTTCTGCCTTGTTTCTGAGTCTGCAGATCCTGTCCTGTGCTTAAGCATTTCAGAAGTGTATGGACTTCTGTGACTTTACCAACAAATTGAAAGTATTTGCAATGGTTCCCTTATGCTCAGTAACACTCAGAGCTTGGCTGTCATGCTATGAGACAAAATCCAGCTACACAGAGGCAGTCAATGCCAAGTGGAAAGCCCTGGCTGGCAAAATCCACAATGAGTGTGCCTTGCAGACTGTTCAGAAACTTAATCCTATTTCCATAAGAGCATGTCACAGTGTTCACCACTCTCTGTATGTATCCTTGACAGATAGCTGGCTTGTCAGCTTATTTGGTTATGATTTGAAGAGAGAAAGAAATATAGTCCTTAAAGTGGATATGCACCAACCAGAGGTATGTAACCACAGCCTCTGTGTTCTTTACTGTTTAATTCCTCACTCCTGTTACACTGCACAGAGACTCTCGGAGCATCTGCAGACGTGTAGATAGTTTCACATGTGGAATCTGGAAGTGCTGGAACCACTCAGTCATGCTTATTTCTAGGGAAACAGATTATTTTTCTAGTATTTTCAAATATTCAATGCATCAATTTTTTGATAAATAAATGATAATAATGCCATTATTATCAATGGAGGTAGTCTGTTTTAGACTAGCAGTGCTCCTGATTGAATAAAGACTTCTATTTAGTAATGACAATAAGGGATAGAACTTGGTCTGTGCCTGAAGTCTTCTTTCTCTTACTTGGTAAAGATTTAGTGACTCCAAAATGTATTTGCCTACTGTCAAAATAAAATGTTTATGCTGCGCATTCTGAACTTGATTTGCCATTGGCTACAGAAAAATTCTAAAATATTCACTGAAAATAAGTTTGTTATGACTTCTATTTGTGCTTAAGTTTCCTGTATTTTATTTCTCTTCTGATTTTCTTCTGCTGTTTTGCTGAGAGCATTGACTGAATTAAATGCTCCAATGAAGTGTGGAAAATTTCACCTGGATCATACTGTCAGCTCATAAGATATCTGTTGCATCTGCTGCTAGGTGTCTGTCACTTGCAAATCCACTGATATATTGAAGGCTGCTGTCTCCTCTGTCACTCAAACACTCTGTTTGCTCAGCCTTCAGTTAATTTTCCTGATCTTTGTATCATTCTTTGCTGAGTCTTGCTTTCCACCTTCATAATATCTAGCTCATCCATGTTTGCTTTGTGTGCATCTTTATCTTTCAGAATCATATCTAAATTATACATCTTTTAAAGACTATTAAAGTGTTCCAGAGCTGTTGCATATATGACAAAAGCTGGTAATAATCTTGGTATCTAGGATACTACAACGTTGAAGAGAAGTAGACAAAAATTTCTATAGGGCAAGGTTTCTCTTTTCTTAACAGAAAAAGCATAATTCTATTAGCTGAGCACTTGCTTTTTCATGTCCTCTTCCACTTTTACTCTGTGCAGTCAGTGGTAATAGATTTAATATTTTTTTCCTTGTAGATCAGAGCTATTGTTCTTATCACATTTTATTTGAAATTATTTAAAATTGGTATGTACAAGGAAAAAATGAGGTATTTCTGTTTTCAGTCTGTAACATTTTTTAATAATTAAAGCTTACATTAAAGGCTTTAAAAGGAAGACAACCAGATCAACATAGATTTTTTTTAATATATGGAGGCTATTAAATTCTTTTTGCTTTGGCTGTATTTCTATTTCTTCAATGCATAACTAAGGTTTTCACTTTTCTTTTGTGCTCATAATACTCACATTTTCAATTTGCTCACTTTGCTTCCGACCTCAAGGTGCTTGCTATGAACCTCATCTATTGCAGTAGATGCAAAGTGTATTTTTTGCATGAAATGCTTCTCCAGGGTTCCCAATTATAGTTTAAGAATTTTGTATATTCCCCAGGACCTGCTGATCTTAGGAGCTCTTAAAAGTGCTTCCAAAGTATTATTTAAATAGACTGAATGATTAGAAATTACAAAAAGTATCATTTTTTGAGTTTGTACATGCACATGTACATGTTGTTGACATACAGGTAATATAAAAGCTACAATAACGAGCTGAGGTATTTGACAGTATAAATATTAGAGCAGACTATTGATTACTGAATGTAACAGGTGAAGATGTATTTTAATAGCAACCTTGTGTAGTCAGACATGGAAGAGCTTAGCTGTCATGGAAAATTAAACTAAGCCCTGAAATCTCTCTGACTAAGGAGGTGTATAAAGCTTGTATTGAACAACTGCTGGCAGAGAATTAAACACTCACCATAAATTTGGTATCTGTAGATACCGAAGATGCAATACCAAGATACAGATGCATCTTTCATTACTTATTGTATGACAAAGCTGATACAAGTTTATCGTTAGACTGTCTTTTGAAGGTATTGGATATGACTGCTTTAAAAGACCTGGTTCTGCAGACACCTGCAGAAGTTTTGTCCTACTGAAATCAAAGAGGAAATCTGTATAAGCCGTAAGAAGATGACATGTTTGAGGCCTGAAATTAGATGAAAAATACTCTGTTAGAAACCAACAGATTTGTTTTTCTACTTTGTACATTTCAGTTAAACTATTTATAGTAAGATGGGACACTAATGGAATGCTGAGATAAGAAATATTTGATTAAAAGAAAAAATACAGGTAATTTTTTTTTTTTTTTTTTTTTTTAAATTTTAGAAAAGTATTGTCTTTTGTATAGTTTTCATCTCTTTCAGTCATGGAAAGCATGGAAGTCTTAGAATTTTAAATGTCAAATAGGAAATTGAAGACAAGTGATTCTTGTAAAATATATTTCATTAGGCAGCCATTAAGTCTCAGGTAGTATCACTGTCTCCAAATATTTTGGCTCTTTACAGTGGGAAGCATATATTTTTGATCTTTCTCATGGCATATGCACAATACATACACTTTTATTCACAGGAAATTATATAAACATTAAAGCTTTATGAAAATACAGCATTTAATACCTACACAGTGCCTGTTGGTGTCTTAAGAAGTCACAGCAGCTACAGACTTTCCACCTGATACAAAAAGATAAAGGATGGGTGCTATGGAGAAATTAGTTTGCCATCGTATGTTGGGAGTTTGTGTCTCAATATATCCACTTCCCAGCCCACAAATCTTCCATGTGTAAATAATAGGGACTAAGAGGACTTGGAATATGGACTGGAAAAAGGACTGGGTTCAGTGTTTGTCTGGAGTGTCCTCTGCTAGCTTCACCCCATAAAGGATTTATGAAGAAAAAGATAAATACACTTAGAAACATTCGGGTTCATCTCTATAATGTGGCTTCCCTTGCAGATTTGTGCTGCTGTGGAGGTGCACAGCCTCTACAGATACAGCCCTAACAGTTCTCTGGTTCCCTTGAGATTTGAAGGCCTTTATCATAGGAGAACTGGACTGGCTGTTAGTATCCAAGTAGGGAATTCAAGGAAGCTGCCAAGTCAGCTATTAGCCGACAAATGAATGACAGTATATATGAAGTAGAGTTCATGTTTCTGGAAGATGGAAATTTCATTAGAGTCTATTTCCACTATCAATTATTAAATAAATTCACTGGAGTCTTTTCCTTTCTTGCCTTACTGAAGACAAATATACTCTGAGGAAGTGTATGCTAACCTTGGTTATGCATGAGCAGATTTGGAAATAAGAGATATTATACCCCTTTTGTGCCGAGGGGATTTCCTGGAATACTTCACTAAAATTCTGTATCAGATGCTTATGCTTTTCAGGAATGAACTGATGTCAAAGGAGTACAAAACTGTGTTAAACATATAAAGAAGAGCTGGAAAATGGATAGCAGGGAGTAGTGAATTTTTAGACCCTCAGGCAGACATCTGGAAAAATTGCAACTGTGTAAAGAGTGTAAAATTGGGGATTTTAAAAATACATCAGTGTCTGATAGTGGGTGTTTCAGCAATTTATCTGCCTAATTGAAAGGAGAATATTAACACTAACATAAACTTTCAGATACTTTCTGTGTAATACTTAGAACCTATGTCCTTTACTTTCTATCTTCCTTTAGCTGGGTCCATACACAAAGACTTCAAAACTGAGCCTTGTTCTGAATGAAAATGTATCCTCAACTGAAATATACAAACCTACATATTTTTAGTTGGAATAAGTCACTATTTTCAAAGACAGCTCACACTGTTATTTTCTCATTGAGGCTGGTCATTCTGTTTCTTAATTTTCTGGTTTTTGGGTTTTTTTTGGTGGGTTTTTGTTGCAGTACACTTGTTTGAATATAGAGAGAGATAACTGTATAGCTGATACAAGTGTAAAGAAAAACAGCCGTGAAAGAAAGAAAAGTTGCCCTAGGATCGAACCCATTGCTTGCTGTGATGGTAAGAATTTAATCTCAAGGCTGTGATTTGTGCATGACCCATGCTGTTCTTTACAACACTGTAAAGATAAACAGAAAGTTTTCTCATAAATAGTCTACAAAACAGCCTTGGTTTCGTCTAACAAAATAATAATAAGAGAACCTTCAAACAGTACTTGGGGAATAGTATTCTCTTGGGGAGCATTGGTGTGGGTCTTTGGAAGGCGATAGAACCATTCAGTTTTAGACCAACTTAATTTGTAATTACTGAGTAATAGTGTTGAGTGTAGGATTAAAATAAACTAGGCTGGATAGCTGCAGACTGTCCTCCACAGGATGTAGTTCAAAGCAATGAATTTCAAGTCTTTAGTAAGCTGATACATTGCACAGAGTTTTAAATAGGAATACAGGATAATTTCACTATGAGAATAAATCCACATAAGGATTCCAAACATTTACTGCTGAGAAAATTATTGTATTCTACAGGGAAATGACATATGCATTAACCTTTACTAAAAAACCCCTGAAAAATATAAAGGATGTACAAGTCCCATTGTCTGTAAAAGAAATACCTAGGAATGTTTCAATAATTACAAGAAAATATGAGAAGTTGAGAGGTTTCTCATAATTTCTGTGCTCTGACGTGTTAATGTATTAATACACTATACAAGCACATAAGCCTTTACTCACTTGGAGTTTTGCAAATGCTACATCCACCAAACACGGCTGTCAGTCCACTAGAGCTGCCTGAATCTAGAGTACTATCAAGGCTTTTTTCACTGCAGCCTGTGCCAGCTCATGTTCTAATTTGTTGTACTAAAAAAATCTCTCAAACTCCCTTGCTGCTAGTGATACTGCCACTTTAGATCTGGGTCAATAAGATGCCAAATTGCTATATGGGAGCCAGAGGAAAAAAAGATCAATGTAGTTCCAAAAGACAGAAAGGCTGTTGCCAAAGGTCACTAATGCTACTGAGACTGTTGCTATTTGGGAATAGAGTTTTAAGAGACAATCTAGAAAAAAAGCCATAGATGGGAAAAGAAATGTCCAGTTTGCTGTTCCTTCTCTGACATACTGAACATGTGCTTATGTCAATAGATAACTTTCCTCGGTGACCTTTCTTTCCTCTCCCTCTCTCCTTAAAATAACAATTGACTGAAACTAGTAGAAACCAGTGAAACTGGCTACATCAACCAGAACCAGGCATAGATTGATTTGGGATGAGGAGCTAAACACAGTTCTGCTCATACATTTGCTCTTGTCGTGCAGGTCTCCACTTTGTTCTGACATTCTGGACTAAAGGGTTAAAAGTTCGCATAACAGAGTGGGAAAACCTGTGACTGTAAAACCTTTTGAGCTGTCTGTGAAGTAGCAAAAAAAATGTGTATGGTGATAGATGGAGATCTACATTTGCAAAAGCTCACCAGTCACATTGAGGATCTTTTCAGCAGGAAGAAACAGGGATAGGACTTCCATCTTAGGATTGCCCTCTATTGTAACATTCATCAAGTATGTCAGTCTGAACTGTCTCAGCTCTTCTCCATAGTAGCTAGTGTAGGGCTCTCTTTTGGATTTGTGCTGGAAACTGTGTTAACGATGCAGAGATGTTTTTGTTCTTGCTGCTCAGTGTTTACAGAGCATCCAGGCCTTTTCTGCTCCTCAGGTGGCCCCACCAGCAAGGAGGCTGGGGGTCCTCAGGGAGTTGGCAGGGGACATACCTGGTACAGCTGATCCCAACTGACCACAGGGTTATTCAAGACCATGCGGCAGCAGGCTCAGCAATAAAACTAGGGGGTAGTTTAGCCAGGGGGCAACTGCTCAGGGACAGGCTGGGTATCAGTTGGATGGTGGTGAGAAATTGTTTTCATTTGCATGACTTGCCTTTCTTGCGTCTATTTTCTCTCTTTCTCTTTCCTTCTCATTTCAATTTATTATTATTATTATTACTATAAATTATTTCATTTCAGTTACTTAACTATTCATATCCCAACCCAATAGTTTTTTCATTTTTACCCTTCTAATTCTCTTCCCCCTATCCTGCAGATGGGGAGAGAGAGTGAGCAGCTATATGGTTCATAGTTGCCAGCTGGGTTTAAACCACGACACCGTCTTTTTGAAGAATTCCAGTGTAATCTTCATGTAGTTTTCAATTTTATCATGAAATGAGCTGGGACCATGTTGAAGTTTTTTGATATATGGGTGCTAAAATGAATTGCTAAGATGATTTTAAGTTGTGATTAATAAATGTGGCAGAGATCTCTGGTCTTATCTTTAACTGCAAAAATCAAATCCCTATTTTCCAAGTGGGTAAAGGCTTATATTTAGTAATAAAATCCTGTCTACCATTCATCAGTTTACAGTCTCATTATACATCCACTGTTCAATTTTCTCAATAACACTACCCATTGCAAGACTATTTTGGGGTGCTAGAAGTTTGTCTTTATCTCATATCTCTTCTACTGGCTGGAAAATGACAAGGATCAGACATTTCATGACCGTAGTCATATCTGAAGTCAATGGGAAGATTTTAGCTGATTTGGCTGGAAGTGAATTATCCTGCTTCTTCTCCCATTTCACCATTGTGTGTTACACATTGTTGGTATGTTGATGTGACTTAGCAGAGCAAGATTGTCATCCATCACATCTGTTCTGTTCTGGATTTATCCTCTATCCATGCTTCTCTGAGTAAAGCATCTGTAGTGGAAGAAATGTGCACTGGCTCTTTTCTATGGTTTTGCATAAGGAAATTGAGAAAAATCATGTTCTCAAGCCACTCTAGGAGAAAGGTACTATCTTTACCAAGTAAACAGAGCACTCACATGAAGGAAAACAGAGTAACTGCTCAAGGAAAATTACTTATAATTGAGCTAGTCTGTATACTCTTTGTGGAACTTAGTATTTTTGTTTAAAAATAATCCTTGTTACTTTCAGACCCTTGGTTAGCCTTAACTGCTTATGGAAAAGCTGAATTCTGAGCTTATCTTAACAGGCTATTATCCACTCAAGAAAATAAGGTGATACAGACCAAAATAATGTTAACTGTACTTTTGATGCAATTGGCTTCAGTTTATAATGCAAGTGACTGCAGGAATGGTCTGCTCTGTTACATCAAACCATGTATGCACCAAGTGAAAACAGGAGAGTGTCCACTTAGCCACTTACCAAAGCAGTCGGTGTTTGCTATAACCAAGCAACATACTCAGTTTCTACTTTCATTTTTACTTCTCCAAGCACTTATGCATTAGAAAATTGTGAATGACTTAAATTCCCTTTGTAAAATGAGAAGTGTTCAAAAGAACTAGAAAATTAGACTGTAAGACTTTTGTCTCCTTTTAAACAGCATGTCAGATGAAAAGTCTGGCAAAGTTGTGTTTTGACAGGAAGGATTGCTGATTATTTGGGAAAGATGTATTGTTTCTAAATGATTCATTAAGCTGGAATTTAACTCTCATTTTATTCTGCAATTCTTTATCCTCATGTGTCTGAATGCATATCACAACTTTAGTTTCTAATAACTGAAAGGCAGTTTTGACTAGCAAAAGTGATTCCTCTACTCTACAGGAGAATGATGAAAGATCAGTTGCTGCACTTCCACTGTTAAGTGGCAAATTATTGGCACAGCTTGGAAAATCTTGAAGGCTATTAAAAGACCAATTTCCAGAATATAAATTGAAGAAAATTAAAAGAACATTATGATACATATTTGTCAGAGAACCTACTGAACAAAGGAAGATATCTAGAAACAGAAATATTTTCTGTGTTGAAGAAAATAAAAAGAGATGATAGGGACCAGAAAATAACGTCAAATGAATTCTCAAGCAAATTAAAAAGCAAAAAACCCCAAGCAATTTTCTCTTCTGCAGTTAAACCTATGAAACAATTGACAATTTCCCTATAATTATGCAAACATATCTAGGAAGAAAAGACCAGAGAAACTGAAAGACCTGAAAAAAATCTCTGAGAGTTGTCCAGCTGCTAAGGCCAAGATAAATTAAAAAAATTCCTAAGTCATCCCAATACTTTCCTGTGTTATTTGAGATTTAGAATTCCTGATTCTCTTTATTCTTAATGATTTTAATAATCACTGGATAGTGATTTGTATATGCATAAAAAACCCCCTATGATTTGAGAAGAAAAAAATGAGCATTCAAACCCAAACATCTGATCTTTACTGGGGAATATTCTATAATTTAACATTTAACATTTATAGACAACTAATTCTTATAAGCACATGCAATTATGAGTATCTCCGTAAAGGATTTTAATGAGATTAAGTACTTATGACTGTGGCATTTAATGAGCCCATAAGTTTCTAAAATTGAACATTGAAGAAATGGAAGATCCCAAGTTGCTAGTTCCTTTAGAAAACATTCTAAACCGGTAAGTTCTTGGCCTTGAGTTTGTAAATATGTGAAGAAGAGGGTTCCCCTTTCAACACTTCCTATGTAAGCCCATAGAGGTTTACTATTTTATGTAATTTTCCTGGTAAACCCCTGATTGAATGGTGAATTCTCTTAAAATGTACTGATTACCTGTGAAAGCTACTTCTTACCCAAAGGGAAGGGGGAATTTTTTAGACTTCAAGTCTATGTGAAATTTTGCTGAGGTAAATAAAACGAGTTTATTACAATGAAGTTTAGCAAACAATGCTTGAATTGTACTATCTGCTCTGTTTATCTTTTTTGTTTGTATACATCCAAAAATACCATGTCTGTTGGATGTGACGTGACTAAACATCATACATTAAAAAAAAAGACACAGAGCTGGTAATTAACTCAGGTTACTGTAAAGCAAGAAAGCACATATAAGGGTTGTAGAAAGAAATTAACACAGGTCCAGAACTTTTTTTGTACACAGTGTAATGCTCCTTACTTCTCAGTCATGTACATTTTTTGAAGTTTCCCAATGAAACACAATATATCAATATTTCCCTCTTTAACATCCAGCTTTCCTATTTTTAGTGCTATCTTTTTCTTTGCAAAACTGCCAAAGTTCAGTTATCCAAAATTTGCCTCATAATTTAAAGAAAGGAGTTAATTAGATAAGTCTGTGCTGATAAGATTGAAAATTACAGCTACTTTGTTGTGGTTTGTTTTGCTTTATTTTTAAAGGAGACTTTGATGCCACTTTATTCATGCCAGGAAATCAGCTATAGCTTCTGCCTTAGTTTAAATTACATTTTATTTTGATGGGAATTGCCAATTTATTGCTTTGTGTGAGGTCTAAATTTTGCTATATTCTATTAAATTATTCAGATAGGAATTGTGTCATATAGAAGACAGATCCCCTATGTGCATGTGCTTCTTTAAAACACTGATTTAGACATAATACTCAGGAAATGTTTTCCATACATAATGAGAACAATTAAGCTCTTCTCATCACGGCTAGAAAGTACATATTAAATTGAAGGTCAGCATCACTGACCAGAGACAGTCATATTTCACTGACAAGGCATATCTTGGTTTTTTTGATATGGGGTTCTCTGGCTGAATGTATGGTGACAACAATAAAAATCTTGGGCAAATGAAAAATTATTTTTCAACCCAGAAGAGAGGATTTATGTTTTGGAAATATTTAATATGGTTAGCTACATATGTGTTTTCAAAACTAAACCCAAAAGGTAGGTGTGTACAAACAGCAAACCAAATAGCTTTTTAGAACATTTGCCTTTTAGGATTTCCTGGCTAAATTCTGACTCTTTTGTAGAAATTTTGTATCCAATCGCTACAAATTTCAAAGAATCAGAAAGAGAAAGAAAGATTCTGTCTTAATATTGAAACATATATTGTTACTGAATCTAAGAAAATATTTTGGAGCTATTTCATGTGTTAAAACTGTGAAATTTGAAATTAAATGCTGTTGCAAACTGGAGGAACCAAATATTTGGCTTCAAAGATGAAACTAAAACTTTCAGATTTGGAGGAATATGGAAGGATGTTTCTCTCCTTCCTCAAATGAACAGATTTTCTTCAAATTGATGTATCAATCCTTCACAGCTGATTTCAAAATATACTGCTGACAAAACATTTTTTGTGAAAAATTAACTACCTTCATGAAGCATCTTTTAAGGCTGAAAAGGATCACATCAGGCTATTTATTTCCTGATTTATTAAACTGAAGTGTCAATATCTCAGAAAACAAGGCCTTAATAGAAAATGGAAGACAGAGTAGACATGTCCATTTTTTTATTATGTTGTCTCTAATTTTTGTGGAAAAAAGGAAAATATTTCTTTTAGGCTTACATGCTATTTTCTGCCTTGGGTGCAATGAGACAAAGGTTTCTATAACCACATTAAAATAGGCCTTATAAAAGAAATATAAGTTCAATGGTAAGGGCAGAGTTTCAAATCAAACACAATAATCATCAAATTGTCATCACTTCAGGACATATCCTACCCTTCATCTGCATCCTTTGTAATTGAATAGAGCTGCCCACATACTCTGAGGGCAGAATACAGCTGTGAAGTACTGAAAAACTTGCACATTATTCTCTGGAGATTTACGGGCAATTCAAGAATTGATTGTCCCGTAGTGAAAGTAATGGTTATATTATTAGATTTTAAAAAAAAGGTTTCTCTGCTCATTTGCCTCAGTCCTTCTTTGGATCTAACACCAAACAGGACACCATTACTGAATTTGTTTACTCAGGAAGGTACCTACTTGCTCCCTGTTTTCACCAGCGGAACCAGTGTACATGGAATATGCTAAGCAGGTGATCTGCAATATCTTGAAACTGATGTTCTCCTGTCACTTTACTGCTAGAGAGAAAAAAGGCTACCTGAGGGAACCAAGTGAATGGAGCTGCTTGGAAAAGAGTGGCATCCACATATAATGAAGATATAGCTAGCTGTTACATGTAATAACTATGATTTCTAGAGGCTGGGCAAAAATTTCTTCAAATAGTAATTATGGACACGGAAACTAAGCAAATGAAATGAGCTCTCACTCTCCATATCAATTTTACCTAAATGAATGAAATCAAGATGGATAGTGGCACTATATGGGAATGATTCTTATGGCTAGGCAGGTTGGAAGGAACACTTCTGGTTCGTATACCCTTCTTTCACTGTAGATATACCAGTTGAAGCTGCACAATTCATTTGTATTTTGGATGGCCTTAAAGATTAGCTCTGTTAAGTATCCAGGCTGTACCTTGAAACTGTGCACAGAGAAGCCAAAAAATATCTTTTTTAAACCCTCAGGAATAATGTCAGTCTGAGGTCCTACCTGCACAGTGCAAATATTAGGCCATGACTACTATCTATAATGCTTTGAAATTTCAGATTCTAGTTTAAAAATTTGCATTTAAAGAATATACATTTTATGATGTACTGTGAAATCAGCAGCTTGAATATTAGGAGTTAAGGAGAACCACAGTGCAGTGATACAGTATTTCACTTATGGATCTTCTCAAAATTTATCTTGATCCAAAGGGGAGGAAATCCCACTTTCACCAACTTTAAAAGATTTTTCGTTTATAATTTATTTCTGCTGATATAATTTCCAAATAAATAATAATTATTTATTATTAACAGATGTAAGCAACTGTTTTTCTAGATTAATTTTGGATCCGATTCTTTTCAAGGTTGAATGGAAAGAAAGAATTTAAAGGAAAATCATTCTCAGCAATAATTAGTGCTGTATTTTTTTTCTGTGGGAGGTTGACCTCTCTGGCTAAGACTTCTTGTGGTATTGATTAGGATTGTTTGCACAGCGGCAAGTCCAGGACAGGAAATAGCTTTAACCAAGAGGAGAATTGATATTAGGCAGGATTACACTCACTGTCAAGAAGATTTTATTCTGAGTTACATCCTTATGGTTAATTGATGTGTACTCATGAGATAATACAGACATTTTAGTGAGAAGAAATAAGAAAAAGTAAAGTCTTCATTAACATTAAAAGCCATATAGATTTAGCTAAGGTTTTAATTTGTCAAATTTTTGCAGCTGATGCTTCAGCTGCAAAAATAACAATGTAAGCATTCCAGACAAGGTTATGTAGGTTATGCTCATCTGAGTCATCGCTATGTTCTTATTTAATCAGATTGATTTAAACTAGGTTGTAAACAAATGCAAATTTGCTAGAGTGGGAAAAAAAAGGCTTTAGTTTTGAGTGTTCTGCCCTGCCACTTTATAGATTTGTATTCAATTTCTACTTTGCAGAAACTCAGTTTCCCTGCTGAAAAGTCTTGAGTTGTGAGATACAGGCAGAGCAAGAGTCCAGAAACTGATTTGCCTTTTGAAACAGGCAAATACACCACCAAACCCCCCCACCCCCCAAAAAAAAAAACAACCAAACAAAAAAAACCCACAAAAAAAAATTCCTTGCCTTCAAAAGCATTCTAGCAGCAAAAAAAGCAAGGTTGTTGTGAAAAAAATTTGAGAAGGAATGGGAGGAATGGGAGGTGGCTTTGTAAGTTTCTGCTTTGATACAGTTTTCTCAGAAAGAGAATTTCTCTTTCCTGCCTTTTAAATCAGTGCTGTTTTCCTCCTACAGGAGTCTTAAATTAAAAATTGGGAACCTGAGCTGTTAAGATTGGGTAATTTTCACTTTTTTTCCCTGGAGATAGGTAAACAAATAGAAAAATCTTTTATCAGACAATCTTGGTTACAACTAGTTTCACATGCGGAAGGTGGCACATGATATCTGTGTGGTCACTCTTGTTACATTATGAATCAGAATTTCTTCTTAAATTGATGCTTTTTTTTTTTCCTTTGAAGATAAACATATCCTCAGTTCCCCAAACATACTAAGTTTCCCATACAACCCCTTTTCTAGCAAACTTATTTTCACAGTTTGGGTGAACTAAACTGAAAAAAATATTGCCTGATTGTCAAATGGATTGTTGAACTTGTCTTTTGTCATTTTCAAAGTGGAGCCTTAGAAATAACCAGACTTCTTACTAGTAATATTGTACCACTATAAGTATATAACTGCTTGCCATATAAAAGAACATTAATACATTTCTCTCACAGAAACTTTGGTAGCACTAAGGATACACTTCAGTTTGAGATTATTGCTATATATGAAACCATGAAGACAACTTTACTCTTCGAATAATACAAGAATAAAATATGTTTGCATTTTGTCTTCTTGCTCCTAGGAAAGTGACACATAACTGATGGTGTGGAAGTCTCCAGCAGAACTTACCCTTTCTCTTAGCAATATAATTGAGATCAAAATCAGGCACATTATTTACATTGGAGAGGGAACAGGTTGCCCCTTTTACTCACTTTCCACTACAAATTGACTCAGTGCTCTGAGATGAATGTAGTTCTTTCTGATAATTTCTCATGGTTTGAGCAATTTAGCATTTCACTTTGCTGGAAAAAGGCAGTCTTGAAAAATAAAGAACCTGATTCAGTAATGGAAGTGAATGAACGAAAGAGGAAACTGCTGTGCCTGCTCTTTTTCTCTTTTCCTTACTTGTTAATCTGTATTTTCTAAACTGAGAAAAGGTTACAAAGTGCATAATGACTGTGCTTTTACCTACGCACTGCCACTGTGTACATTGCAGTGTTGTGGGAGTATAAGCATAATTCTGATACATGATTTCGTAATTTACTTTTGAAGAGCTTAAAAGTATTTTCCTTAGATCTGTGTTAATCGGATTATTCAGCATTAAAAAAAAAAAAAAAGAAAAGAAAAAAAGAGGCGGAAAAAAAGGAAGAGTCATATTGTAACACTGTTGTATTTGAAACTAAATTGATGCACTGGACAACGGGATTAAAATATGATTTTCATTCTGACTGAGAATTCTGTTTGCATCATTGGCAAAATACAATCATATAATTAAGTCAACAAAAATCAGATACTTAAGTACATATACCCCATACCTTGCTTCTTAATTTGTTGCCCAAGCTGACTGTAGAAAATGTAGAGCTGGAGGGAAAAGTAAACTGCATATGTGATTTGAGGACAACAGATGGTCCCGAATGGGGAAGTCAGTACAAAGATTTTTTTAGATCTTAAAACTATTGATATGTTAACACATACCACACAGGATAACACCAGGAAGCTAGAGAGAACTCACTGGAATAGAGGTCTGCAATCCTGGAGTTACGTGGAGTCCTGGATTTGTTTCAGAAGTAGCTCCATTAAATTGATATCCTATGGCCAAGGTTATCAATTAAAAAGTAAAACAGATCAATTCACTTATATTTGATGTCCTCCTCCCAGCAATGCTACAATATAAAGAATGTTTACATAATCTAAGAAATTTCATGTGCTAAATTTATGTTATGTTCATATTATATATACATAAAATTTATATTAGGCTCATGTCAATACAACAAAATTTTTTTTAGTTATGGAGAAGTTTTCTTGTCTTTCATATCATGTTGTGAAATTAGAAGACATTTAACTATGGTCATTGGAAAGAAAATGTCAGCCAAAAATCAAAATAGAAGTTCATTACATTATCTGAAACAAGCCTAAGAGAAATCCTGAAACAGACATGGATTCATGGAAATGTAAGAAAAACTTACACATTTGGCATGAAAAGGCCACAGGTTCTGTATGGCCGCTATTATCAAAATACTGGAATTAGAAGCTGTGAGTCAGGTGAGGCCAATGTGTTTTCCTGCAAAGAAATCCTGCCATAAACACACATTCATACTCAATCAAACATACATCAACTTGACTTTCCAATGGACGTGTTGTGTGTTCCTGCACTGGTGCAATGTATTTGAAACCAGTGAAACACAATACAGAGCCTTCCCACCAGATCATACACTTACTGTGTAATTTCACTTGCATGACTGGTAAAATGATCCAAGTGATGATTCCTTCTAACCTGTCTGCCATAATGTTCAGAGGGGTAAAAAGGAGCAGGTATGTTCTACGTCCTTTCTAGAAAAGCCTTAAATTCCATTGTTATCACAGCAGAAAGGATGAGAGAGTCTGCACTGACTCATTTAAATACCCCTCAACTGAAATGTTCTACTTTTCAGAATCCATTGAGCTTTTGGCTGATCATCATATGCCACAGCTCACATATAGCATAAATAAACCCACTCTTTGCTCTGACAGCCTCTCCTGGTTGGATACATACAATTTGCTGTGTCATCATGTATAAAACAGGAAGGCATGAACATCCTTTTTTTCCCTTTGTCAGAGGGAAATAAAAAGTCTAGCTTTTCTGTTTCATTAAAATGCTCAAATCTTGACTTTCTCAAGAGAATTTTCCAGATCTATACAGTCCCAGAAAAAACACAGAAGCACTTTTAAGACTGCAGTAGATGTCCAAAACCTTTATCAAACCCACTCATGTATCTAAAATGTTCCATTATATGCTTCATTTAAAAATGTAAATGAAGACAGTGCCTTGCTAAATGCTGTAGAGATGTTATGATAACTTGGAAATAATTGCTAATAACATGACACTTTGCCATTGGCAAATCTATCAGACAGCTGTAGGGAAAACAGTTTGCTTTACTCTGCTAAAGCACTTTTGTAACATATCTGATTAACCTGCCAAGCAAACAAAGCATTTCAGTGGTGTTAAGCAGTAGGAAAATACATGCCCAAATACACATTTGAAAGAGCTGCAAATAAGAGTAACAAGAAATTAATCTCCTATAATAAATTTGGGAGATGAGATTTTCAAATATTCTTCATAGACTCTGTTACACAAGTCCCCAGAGGATTGCTATGGGCTAGCCAATGAAAATGGAGTCGAATCCTATCAAACATCCTTAAGAAAGAACCAGAGAAAGTAAAAAAAAAAGTATCTAATTATGCATTACAAGTATATTTAAAATGACAATTTTTTCTCTTTAATTCTAGACACATTGTAAATTTCTTTAGTTATCTGGTAGGGCTGCAGTACAGATTCTCAAAACTCTACCTGCTTCCAGCAGACACATGCTTATTTTAGTTTTTTAGAAGTTCGTGCAGGGTGCAACTGGGTTCTTTAATTCTAAGAGAGGATTCAAGATGTCATCCTGTTTTTTATTATTCCAAGTTACGACTATTCTGGATCAATAGATTAATTTCAGCATTTCTATGTAATTATCCACCTTTTCTATAATTGTAATATGTTCCGGTGGAAGGACACATTTCTTAGAACATTATATACCTCTAGGCTACCAGTTCTTTAGATATAATTTTTCACAAATGATCTCATTTTTCTTTTTCTGGTTTAATCACTACCAAGTAGGTTTAATCACTAATCATTTATCAATAAAACTCTGTTCAACTCACTTTTAGCACCAGATTAAGTGATCAGACTTCAAAAATATTCAGCTCCCAGACAGAACGAGCATTTTTGAAAACCTGAACCAGATCTATGTGCCCAAGTATGAAGGCTTGAAACTGACTCTAAAGTTTCAGTAGTTAATTGTTTGACTCTTTATTTTGTCACAAAATATACTAAAATACAGCATGACCACACAGATCAAAGGGTCATTGAATCCCAGACAGTCCAGGTATATTGAATCATCTCTCTGGTATTATTAAACACATAGAAAATGTGAATATGGCCTCTCCTGTTGCTGAACTTTCAGCAATCTCAAATAGTATTATTTCCAGTTTACTTATTCTCACAGTACATTTCTTGCAATTTAGGATCATTGCAGCAGCCATCTAAGCTACTTAGGACAATTTAAGAACCGTATGTCTACTGAACAGAGGTTGCTCTGCTAGATTTGTACTTCTGGCTTTCATGACTATCCCCATGCAAATGTTTTATAAGCACATTCACTGGGGTCTATGTAGCCCATTTAGATTCTCACACAGGGAATGAGAGCTAAAAATAGCTTTTCATGCTTTCAGCCCTAGCCTCCTGGTTCAAGTCAGCATTTGGAGAACAGAGTAAGATTTATCAAAACATAGATGGAACTTCTGTACCTACATACCAGAATTTATTAGACAGCCTCAGTGTTTCTGAGCTCTAATTATCAGCTTCACAGCAGCTAACCTTTATTTTATTAAGGATTAAACATTTCCAAGTTGTAAATATCCTCAGCCAAAATATTTTTCTTACCCAGAAACTGTCCATCTTTTACAGCTATTTTGGGCTTTGGGGAACTCACAAATGGAATTGAATGTGATCTATTATGAAACATGCTGTTAAAAATAAAACGTTAGAAATAGCACGTTTCTCTCTAGCAGGGGATGATTGATTATTGCAGCATATAAAAATCGGGATGTTAGCAAAATACAGCGAAGAACTATGTTAGAGTTGCTGCATAAAAAACCAGAATATTTTGTTGCTTAAAACAGTGCAGACTTTCCAAAACAAGGAGGTAGCTGCCTAGAAAATATTTTAAGATGCAAGGACAGAAATGATGATATTTCTTATGTCATATTGGATTCACTTGTCTTTTCTTAGACATATTTACAGCCATCAGTTTTTAAAATAATTATGCTGAAGAATATCTATTTTGTTGCTTATCATCTGCTGTTGTGAAACCTTTTGTCATCTTAGAAATGTCTGATGGTAAAATGTTCAGAAAATGATTTTTAAAAAGAAGATCTCTTACCCTGAGATTATACTAAACCTTTCTGTTTTCCTTTCCTGAACACAAAAGAGAAATAGTACTAAAAATGAGGGAATACGTTTTATTTTAGCTGGTTTAGGTAGTACCTACCTTGGAATTTATGGGGGTAATTTTGCTCTTGATTCCAACTTTTTTGCTCTAACTCTATACTTGACATCATAACCACATTCCTGGGGCAAAAAATCAATTTAAAATTGAAGCACACACCTAGTCAATCCTAGTACCACTGAAAGTTGAGTTAGGGTATCCTGTTCTGCTGCTCTTGCACTGGCATTACAAAGAACTAGAGAAATGTAAACAAGATTCATCATGGAACTGGAAAACACATCACCAGACTTGAAAGCATGTTACAATTTCTGCCATAAGGCCATCCTGTCTTGACAATGGAGTTTTGTTGCCTAGTTAAATATACCGTTGTTAAACATACACCTCATAAATATCTGTGGGGTATCGGAAGAACAACACAAAAACTGCAGAAACTACAAACCCTGAGTTTTAGAGTATCTGTGTCTTTTCTATTATGTGGAAGTGCATGAAATGGGAGTCTAGTTTTACCACTGCAATAGGTGATCATAATCTACTGATCTCAGTTAAGTTTTTCCTCCAATGTCACAGATGAATTTGACCTTGCATTCAGTGTGTGACATTGTGTAGCCAAACAAATAATCATGAAATGCATATAGACAGCCATGTTAAGTTTTTGTTAGACAGCTTTCAGAACGTTTTTTTTTTTAATGGAAGTTGTTTTATTTGCAAGGTTTTTTACTCAAATTTTTAAAGTTGCCTAACACAGAAAGTGATGCTTATGGGGAAATATTCACCCATGGGATTAACTACAGGATTAACATGACATCTGATTCTGTGAAGTGAAATTCTTCATATTCCTGCATTTGCAGACATATTTTGAAGGTGACATTTCTTTCCAGTCTCTCATTGTGGTATATTGTACCTCTGTTTGAAGCTGAAAAGCAGGCATGTGAACCTATACAGTTTCAATGTTTTAGTTCAGGGGCTTTATGAAAGAATTTGAGTTCAAAATACTGAAGATTCTGCTGCTGCTATTTCTAAACCCAAATCTACACCATATTGGGAGCATATAAATTCATGACTGATTTCTGTGAGCAAGCATATGATTTTAAAGGGAGAAGGAAACAAGAACTCTATGAGCTTGATGTTTTAAAGAAATGTAGATGCTCTTCACCAATATATTTATTTATCCTTCAGAATAATTATTATCAATGACCATAATTTTAAGGACAATGTTTTCACTAATTCCTTTCTCCTACAGTGTGTTTTCTACCATATCTGTATCTTCTGACTACTTTTCCCAAATTTTATCACTTTTCATCCCAAACTTTTAATCGTTTCTAGTTAGCCAAATTGTTTCTACTGATTTCCACTGATTTCCAATTTGCAGATTTTGTGGAGATTTTGGCTTTTAGTCCCAATTTACAGTGGAAAGAAGTTTTTTTTCTTAATTTCAAAAGTGTTCCCAGATTGAGAAAATTATTTCCCACCTGGTTCTAATAATAGCATGTTTGAGTGGGTTGTGCTTTCAAACCTACTGTGTCTGAGTGCTTTGCCAAGAGTAAAATCAGGGTAACCTACCTTAAGTTCCTGAAATGCCTGGCTCTTGTATAAGTGCACCAGAAAACTGTATGAATAAGAATAAATTCACAGCCAGTGGACCCCATTGGCCAGAGAGGACTGAAGTTTCCTTTGTTCCTTGGATTGAGTTGGGTGCTTTCTGAAATGATTGTTAAACAAAGCAGATCCCTGGCCTAGCTCCTCTCTGAAGCTTTTGGAATTACCTTCACACAGTGGGAAGAAAGATACAGGTACAGAGTCACTTCACTGGTGAACTGAATAAATTGCTGAGTATCTTCAGTCAGGGTTGTAAGGTTGAGACACAATGGGGCTCTTATATTACAGTTGCTGTTCTGGGTTTTGTGGCTGTAGTTGTGGGTACTGAGAGGTTAAAAAACAGGTTGTATGAAATAGATAATACTACTGTACCTCCATCAATACAGTTGGATTCAGTGTCACTTTCTGCTTCAGAAAGTCAGTGAGTATTTACTTGTGGCAGAATTAAGATAGAAAAATTTGGTTAAGGAATGTAAAACACTAAATACAAACTCTGGCTCTTTTGATTGTTGGTTTGTCTTTGTGTATCTGAGTGACAGAGAAAGCAAATCTTTCCAGCTTCTCTTTTTAAGCTAGAGAAATCTGTTTCCTGGTTGTATCTGAAATATTTAAACATAAAAAAAGATAAGTGTTGCTCTCAATTTTTTTCCTAACATTTGAAAGTCTGTTTCTTTTTTAACTCTGTCAAAGACTTTGGGGAAGAAAATAAACTCCTGCTCATCTAAGCAGGTTTCATTTTTTTATGGGGTGTATAAATTCTAACAAATCTGTTCCTCTCTTTCATGATGGTGGGTTTTCTTGTCAAAATGCTCAAAGATCTGTTGCTCTCTTTAAGCTCACTGAAAAAACTGCTTAAGAGATTTAAAACCTTGAGTGATCATCCATTAGTACATATTTTTTTCTAAGATACATGAACGTTATCATTTGGGTTCTGAGGCATTACAACTTCCTTCATTGGACAAAACCACTGAAAGAAAATCTCTTCAAAATATATGCATGCCTGATCATCACCCAAGTACATTCAGAGTCTGAACAAAGTTAATTTTTGAAGTACAAATCACTCCATGCATTTCTGTGATAATAATCCAGTGCAGTAGCTTTAATATAGAATTTGCTTTTAAGTGCCATGAAATGATTTTTAACAGGATTTTGGGTTTCTGTTTAGTAAGCAGAAACCCCATCTATTTCATAAATACATTAAAGCCATCTATAAATATACTCACTTTACTATCTAGTGCATATGGTAATATTTTTTTGAGGCTCAAAATTCCTCTCTTTGTAAAGAATAAAAAGTTCAAAATTACCAGTTGAATTTATCAAAAAAACTTGTACTTCAGGAAAAACCTTGAAGACAGTTGGCAAATAAAACCATATACCATATACCATATTTATTTCATATCCATATGAAAACCATGTGAAAGTCTGTTTACCAAATTCATACATTTAATGTAAAAGCACTTTCTTTTCTCCAATATTTGTTTCTAATTTCTATTTTAAAATGTGCTGACTTTCTCACATGTATAAGAAAGTGTGATACACCAAGGAAACCTAGACCTGATGACTAAAAATCGTTCTTTCAGAATATGCTTGGTCAGGATTTTCTCACTTAGCTAAAGCTGATCATTGGCATTGGCAGAACAAGTTATACAAAAATCTTTGACTTCCAGACAGGAAACTGGAAGAGTGTCTCCCATTTTTTACTGAGACATAATCAAAGAGGGGCTCCAGGATGGGTGCGGACCATAGTGTACCAGCTAGCACCTTCTCACTGCCTGCCATGTCTGCTAACTGGAACAGTTTTCTCCTTAGGAGAAACACTGATATCAAAGGAAAAGTGGACTCAAGAAGAAGGATTTAGGAAGCAACACTCCAGTGTCAGTCACACTGAAGTCTTTGAGAGTTTTGACTCTGCTATACTCTAGAAGTATACAGGAGACTGGATTTCATTCTTAGTATTGCATTAGTCAGTTGTCAACAACTTTTACAAACACTCTAATAAATAGGTCTTTAGTCTTATTTAGAAGTTTTATTTATTTTTGAGCAAGTCTTTGTGGCAAAAGCCCATGACAGAGGAACTTCAAATATATGAAGACTCAGACAAGCACTTCTTAGGGCTGCCCAGTGACACTCAATCTTCAGTACCCTAGATTACTGGCCTACTATGAGAAATACACCTTATTCTTTTAAAATTTTAAAGTGAACTTTCATACTCTTCCCTCCCCCCCCCCCCCCCCACTTGCCCCAAGATGTGTCCCTGTCTGCCAATTATTGAGTAAGAATTTAGCTTATTTTGGGGTTCGGTGTCATTTTTTAAAACAAATTCAGTTTGGTTTTGGAAGCTGATAATTTCTGATTTGTTCATCCACTGGCATGACAGTGACTTGCTTCAAACCATGAAAGCCCAGAGATTTCCCCTGTAATTATATAAGATACATTGCTGAGAATCATACCCTATGAAATTAAAAGTACTTATGCTACCCTTATAAGCAGTGCTAAGATCCTGTCAGGCTTAAGCTTCATGTTGGTAAGGATGCTGGAAATTGAATTGCCCTCCCTCCATTGAAATGGAGTCAGTCTCTAGTAATCATATTTTTTAAGGTCTCGTGTCCAATAAATTAGCTCTGGATTTTCAGAAGGTTCATTGCTCATGCCATATTCTACCAAATTCCAGCTGTTTATATGTTTCTAGTAGGAGAAAAAAATATTTTAAAAAATTTGCCTTATTTGTATGAGGGTTTATATACTAAACCAGCAGATCTTATGTAAATATTTTTGTTTGTCCCTGTTTTCATATGTTATTCATAAAAGTACAGTCTAAGGGTATGTAAGAGCCTGTCTAGTCAAGCTCACTGCTGGGGGCAGATTCAGATGCATCAAATCATTCCTGACAATTGTTTGTATAATCTGTTTGGGAGATGCACCAGTGATAAGGGATTTACAGTCTCACAAGAGGTTTCTTTCACAGGGTGTTTATCACTAACGGTGTTGTCAGGTGTTTGGGTTTTTTTTTCTGGTTTTTTTTTTTTTTTTTTTTTTTTTTTTTTTTTTGGGTTTTTTTT
>VZTI01005982.1:1247448-1280552 GCA_013397865.1 Struthidea cinerea
TGTTTTTGTTTTGTTTTTATGTCTAACCTAGTTCTTCCTTACTACTACTGTACCTTCTAATATTACATATTAGACTATTCCTGGTCTATATTTCTCTTTGTAACAGCCTTTTACATATTTGAAGAGTGAGATAATAGATTTTGAGTCAGGGAGAAGAATCAGCCCTCCTCTTTCTCACAGAGGGTGTAAATTTGTTATAATTTAATGGTTTTAATGTCTGTGTTTGTTTCTCTTGCTGATTTCATTTTTCAATTCATTGAAGTTCCACCACAGACATTTGCCCAAGGTCCTGTAGCCTAGCATGAACCTAGGAAATGCTGAAAGAGCTTGAGGAAACACCAGGCATATATCGTTGGGCCCATCCTGCCCCTCACAAGGGTTTTCTGCTCGGTGCAGTTTCACAATGCCACGCAGGCTTTGCTGCATGCAGATATCACCGAGTAGAACACAGCTGATATCATCAGAGATGCTGAAATGTGTCGTCTGACTTATAAATCAATCCTATTTGTGTTGTGTTTTCTTAGTATTCTAATTTTATCACATCATGAATGCTCCAGCTAGAAGCAATGTTTGACAGTTGATTTGAGGAAATCTTACGTCATTTTTAAACTCAGAACAGAATAACTGTAGACCTGCTCAGCCAAGGGTCTCATAAAAATATTAAGGATAATGTGCATAGAGGGTTTTGAGGCTTAAATAGCGCTGAATCTTGAAATTGCTTTGTGGTGTTTCCTAGGAATGTTCTGTTTCCTTTGACAGTTACAAACATTTGCTGTGGGGTCCACCTGTGTTGTGTGATCTACCCTGCAATTTTAAAATAAACAAGTTGTATTAAAATGCTTTTAAATTATGATTTTTTTTTTATTTTTTAACCCCAACAATCATGCAAATGTCCAGCTGTGGAAAGACGGACTGATACATTTATGTGTGGGTCTGTGGTTCTGAGTACAGACCATTGTCATTGGTAAGAACTCTTTAGACCAAAAGAAGATACTGAAGTTTGTCTTAGAATCTCTCAAAGCACCAAGCAGTAGTTTTGGACAGAGATTTCTGGCATAATGAATTATTTACATGTCATTTGCCCAGGATTAGTTAAAAAAGATCACTTTGTTCTCTATTTGACTAGATCTGATGACAGTGTGTTTCCATTTATTGTGGCTTATAGAGAAAAGATATTTTTATCTATGGGATCTTATTCTTCGGGCCACTATGTTGATTCTTGACGTGTAAAGGTGAAAATAAAAAATTAACACTGTTGTAATCAGTTAAAATACCCTGGTGTAAACACTGCAAGTAAATGGAGAATCAGTTCTGATTTGACATTTTCTTGTTACATTTAGAATTTCTGTACCAAGTCTAGGACGGTTTCTGAGATTGGGAATATTCTAGTTTGTATTTTGTTTCGAAGCTTGCACCACGACAGTCTGTGCAGGAAAGCTTTACCATTCCTGAGCAAGTATCCTGTCACCATACCAAAACCTTGGCTATAACCTCTGCCACAACTGAAAGAAAAAACATGATCCCATCTTGAAGACTCTTCTTTCCACTTAGCTTTTCATGCAACATTGTTTTTGTTCTTTGAACACATGGGGGTACATTTATGGAGGGACTAGACAAAAGAGCTCTTTAAAATCCATGAATTTACAGAGCTAGTTGGAAACAAACTTGATGGATTGTGGTATAAATTGTAAGAAAAAAATGTAGTTTAAAAAAGCATATTATACAGTTCCAGCATAGTATGAGAATGATTTTTACAAAAAATATGACATAATATGAACCATAAAATAAAATTGAACCTTAATATTCTTACTTTCATTCTCCTTAATCTGTATAGTTAGACTTTCATTGTACTCAAGAAGTCTTATTTATGGGTTATTGAGGGAGGACTGAAGAAAGAAGACAACACTAATTGCAAGCAGTCCCATCTCTGGGCTGTCTTTTAAGGCTTCAAAACGTTCAGCATCATTCTCTTTGTAGCTGTCACATAAAAACTCTTTTGAAAACTACCAACAGATTTATATTTTAGTGTATAGTTCGTTTTATCTAACTGCACAGCCAGTTAGGAAAAATATCTTTCAGTTAAAGAAACACTGCAATTTACGAGGTTCAGAAATTAATTATTAATTAATAATCAAACCTAGATTAAAATTCTTCTTCTTGTAGTAGAACCACCATTAGGAAAGAGCCTTCCTCATGGACACAGAACCTTGCTCTACACTTTGTGCTGTGCTAGCCAGTCTCATTTTCTTGTAGTTCTATGTGACCTCTACTGCCACTACCTTCCTCTTGCAATGATGTTGTGCAGTGGCACAGGTAAGACTTGCTTTCTTTTCACATTTGCAATTTCTAAGCACATGCCAAGGAACGGTCACTCTGGACCGGGGTTTCTTACACCTGCCATCACATCTAGAATGCCTCCAAGCTCCCACCTAAAAATTCTTGAAACATCTCACCAACACATGTCTAACAAGAGCTATGTTATTATTGTTACCCAATGCCAGGCAAATGTAGTGGAGAGAGAGGCCATTCCTTTCACAGAAGGAAGAGATTTACATTCTAAAGTACCAAACATGGGTTTGGGGCCTAATTATAAGAAAAATAGAAACTAGATACATATTTAAACATTGTCTTCTGCAATTTTGCATGAAGATTCAGGTTGCTACTCACAGAACCTAAATGAATCTATGAATCTGCAAGGATTTGATGCTGTTTCTAAAGGAAAGAAATTTCCTTAAAACAGATCAATGATATGGTAATGAACTTCAGTTAGAAAACTGTGATCTTGGTACTCATAGATATTAAACAATCCAGAAATCAAAAACTTCAAGGTAATAACAAAATTGAGAGATGAATTATTCTACATGAATAAAGGTCATCAAACTGTAAACAGTTACACACACACACACGAAGCAGACATATGAGAAAAACATATAGGACAATCTAAAAGAAAACAATTATAAAGATTTTAACTTCTGTTCTGAAATTCTTTTCTTTGCCATTCTTCTTGTCTGTCTTCTTAATTTAGTCTTAATCTATATGCATCTGGTTTCCAAAAACTTTCTCTAATTGCATCTTTATCTGCTTCAGAGTGCATATTGTCTGCTTGGATATGAGCATTATTTCTTTAAATCTCTATTAGAAAATTGAATGACTACTGGAAAAACTTTAACAGCTCTATAGAGAGGAAAAGAAAACAATTTCCATGTTCTAGTAAAGTTTACCTTTCAGTTTTTGAAGAAATTATTTTTGTTATTCTTTAGCACAGCATTTGTATAAAATTAAAATTCCTAAAATTTACAATACTAAAAAGGGAATAAAATCATGTTTTCAGTGACAATTCAGTAAAGTAGGTATCTCTATTTTGACAACTGGACCCATAAATCAGATAACAGTATTTTAGGTAAAATCTTGGCTGATGAGTCTAACTCTTGTCATAGCAACAGACAATTATGTTTCTCAAGAGGTCTTCATCCATCACCTATGGATGACGCTCAGCCTTCTTATCAAGTCTGGAGTCTAGCTGGAATTAAGCAAAACGATACAGAACCAAAGCTGCCTCATGGAAGCTCCTCGGAGTTTGCGCTGCCTTTTGGATTCTGGTGCAAATAGAAGTATCCAGTGACAGGTGCCTTGAAGGAGACCCTCGTGTTTTTCTGAGTCACAGAACTGTTGAGGTTGGAAGGGACCTCATGAGGGCATTTAACCCAAGTCCTCTGCTCAAGCTGGGTCAGCTAAAGCAGGTTTCCAAGGACTGTGTCCAAGTACATTTTCAGTATCTCCATGGTTCTGAGTGTCTTGGGTGACTGTTCTTTGCCACCTCTCTAAGACACACCCAAGCCTTCTCTCTGGAGTGCTAAACAGTCAACTTTCTCAGCCTCTCCTTGTATGTTAGTTACTGCAGTCCCTTAATTAGCTCTCTGGCCCATTTCTGGACTCACTCCATTAAGCCCCTACCTTCCTTTTACTGGGGAGCCCAGAACTGAAGACAGCACTCCAAACTTGTCTCACATGTCAATGCTGAGTGGAGGGGAAGGATCACCCACCTTGATCTGTCAGCAAATGCTTTTCCTAATGCAGTTGGACTTTTTTCTGCGAGGATGCATTGCTGACTCATGTTCAGCTTGTTCTTCACCAAGAGCCTGGGGTGCTTCTCTACAGAGCCACTTTCAAGCTGGTCAGTCTCCAGCAGGTATTGGTGCTTAAGATGAGCCATCCCGAGGGGCTTCAAGGCATACTCACTGTTTTGAGTACAAGGGCAGGAATAGATCACATATTCCTAGTGGAATTGGACAGATGTTTTGACCAAAACTTTTCTAACATTTACAGAATATTGACAAAGACAAAATGTCTTTCAATACAACCTTCCCACAGATCAAATGAAACATTCTCCAAGCATTACGGCTTTTTTGTTGACTTTGGCACATGCTCAAACTTTTGAAAAACTAGATGAAAGGGAAGGAGGATTATTCTTTTGCCACTCTGTTCTCCCCTTGTAAATTTCCTTTGTTTCTCCCACACTATGAGTCCACATTTCTGCTGAATGATACCAGTGTTGACTTACTACACAGCCGCCTTTAAAAATGGAAAACAAGAGATTTTGAGATGACAGTGGTATCTACCACTTGTAAGACAGTCACATCTGGAAAAAAATCAAATCCTGCTTGCTAGTCTGCAAAATATTCCTTAGAGATACCATGAGTATCTTGAAATGTGTCAATCTAGCTTTTCTTGGCTGAGATTGCTGAGGACTTTGACAGCTGCCAAATGAGTACAGCTCAGCCAGAAAAAAGAGGCAAAGGCCAGAGCCGGGGCATGGGCCCTAATGAGAAGTCTGTACCCACACACCAGAGAACTGGTTGCAGGGCTGATCTCTTTGGTATTGCATGAAACAAAGTGAATATACAGAGATTAAGGATTTAGTGGTAGGACTGATATTGATGCAGCTACATGGATTCAGTCTGCTGTGAAAGAGAAAAATACACAGAGACAGAGTAATTATTGACTTAGTTTCTTATATTTGAGAGCAGGAAGAACATACTGAATTAGCCCAAATCTGTGATGCCCTATTAGTTAGCTGGTGATAGGTAGACAAGTTGGGTACGTGATTCACTTCACACCCTGGAAAAGACAGTTTTTAAATGCAAAATAAGTTCTCAATGTTATGTCCTTTTTTCACTGTTCTTCAACCTTTAAGACATGTGCTCAGCTCATGTTCTCAGATCTTATGATGAGTTTGGGATTTGCTTATTATTTCTCTTTTTCTAATTAATGCTGCAAATCCACAATGTATCTAATAGCCCACTGACTATTTAGGATATGACTTCCTGTGGGGAATTTTGTAGGATGCTTTCAAGAATTCATGTTATTAAAAAGTAGCTGTTGCCGAAGTCCACTTTTGCTGACTTAGCACCTTTGCTTTATCCTGCAGCTGAGAACTGCCCTGTCTTTTTACAAGTACACTGACAAAGGAAACACAGACAACATGCCCCATGAGCCTTGTCTGACTGAGTCTCGTTCAAGTTATGGAGTGCAGTGCCATGAGTTTAACTTTCCTAGTGATCTTGGCAGCACCGAAGTAGATAGTTCAGGAACACAGGCAAATGTCTTCTACACGTCACGGTGACAGTGATTCATGTGCAGCTGGTTTAACATCCAGACTCAGAAAGAACACTGCAGAGACCATAAAAAGGTGAAGCAACTAGAGCTGCTTCAGCCTTTTGTTCTCTTTGGTACAACCTTATAACTGAATAGCACATATTACCATTACTCTAAATGTAGGAGATCATATTTGAACTCTAGATATGGGAAACCAATGTAAAGAGATTCAGACAGCACTGTCATTCTCTATTTGCAGACAGAGAGTACCAGAAAAACTGAACGTACTCTTAGTTTATAATAGAGTTTACTGAGTTTCATGTTCTTCAGTTAGCCTTGGCAAGGAAGATGACTGTGAAGTTAGATTGTTATAAAAACACAGTCTGCATAAAATGATAATACACAAGAGACACATAACTCATTATCCTAATTTCCTGAGCATACAAAGTGAAAATGAGTTTATACAAACACTCTAATGAAAAATCTAAGCAAGTCTGGTAAGATTTTAGTCTGGGGATGGAACTGGAGTGAGAAACTGGCAGATTACTGGAAGATTCTGACTTGAATCTTTATAATAAAAACAATTTTGAATTTTCAGTTTGAAATAAGACAATAAAATGCTATTAATGTTAAAAAAATACTGAAAGTAGTAATAGCTACTGATGTCTTTACAATCTGAAAGATATTGCCAGAATAGATTTATGAATAAATAGGAAACTAGCAAATATAGTAACTAGTAAAAAAAATTGCAGAAGTATGGAAAGAGGACTTGTAATTAGGGTAAACATATATCCAACTGTGATTTTATCAGGAGCATGCACTCATTTACTCATTCAGCAAGGTAAATAAGTGTGGGCAGAGAACCACACTAAAACAGTGACCCTGCTCCTAATTACAAGAGTGCCTCATTCAGTGATAATGTGTGCATCTTTAACAACTACTATACTGAGTGACTTGAGTGAACAGAGGAATAAGAAAGATGCTTACTAGAGAAAAAGATGATATAATTTTCAGGTATTTATGTAAAATAATTAAATAAGCATGTTATAAAAAATAGTATTTCCTGCTGCTTCAAAACAGAAGTTTTGAAGCCCAAAGGGTGGTGTATATTTGAAATACTTCTCTTTCCCTAAAGTCTATTCCAAAAGCAATACTGACAGAAGTAGTTTATTCAACAAGCAAAACAAACATTTTGATTGTGCCTTGACTGAACAAAGCAGTAATGTTGCCAGTTTAAAAAGAATGCTGTGTTCCTCCTATATCTTCTATTTTCAAAGCAACAAACACAGCAAGTTTCCAACCTTCACCTCTCAAACTGTACACTGCTATTACCTTAAAAAAACCCAAATGCACAAAATGGTCTTTAATGACAAGTTACAGCTTTGGCTGTAAACCTGTATTTAGGTACAGTATCATGAAAATATTTCTGTCTTATACTGCTCCTGTAATTTTAATCATTCTTGATACAAGATACATAATTTCATCAGTAACTGGTCATGTAAGAGCTTAGCCAGAAGCAAGATCTGGTTGAATTGAAACAGTAGCTTGACAAATAGAATTTTTATTGTACAATTATGCAGAATAGACCTCTCTCTTACCATGAGTTGTCAGTGTACACTGGCCATGCTAACAACAATATTAAGAATGTGCATGATGACCAATAACTTGAAGTTTTCTACTGCACTTCATTCTGCTTTGCAAAAGTAATATTTTATAGCATTACAGATTTATGTGTGTTATTGCTCTGTTTTCCTCCTAGCAAGTTCTTTAGGTGGTGAGGAAAATCGCCAGTATTTTATTGTGTCAGCCATATCAACAGCAGAAAGTAGTCTTGTCTCTGCCTGCTAAGTTATTATAGAAAATTAGGCAGATTATCTTGTGGTTAAATTTCTGCAATCAGTGATGGGAGCTTCCTATCACTGCAGTAGGTTCCTTTTATGAGATTGGATCAATTGCTTGAAATCAAGCCTCCCACAGTGTCCTGAACAGTGTCCAGAGTAAAGCCAGGCTTCTAATAAAACTCTTAGCTCATTTTATCACCTGACAAGAGCGCGATGTTCAGAGCAGTTCAAAAGCCAGAGAAACAGATTTTTATGAAGGAACATAAAAGATGTTGGGGACAAAATCCAGTGCTAGTCCTTTTAATATATCAGGTCTTTAGAATAACTATGTGCATGTTCACCCTTTAGTTTCATTTCCCCACCTTTAAGATGGGGACAATATTGAATGCGTCTGCATAGAGGATGAAAGGAATGAAGATGAAGTCATTTGATTTTAATGTAATTCTTAAGTGTAATGCTGGTAATAAACTATTAAAATCCCATATGGAGAATAAATTGAAAAAGAAAGAAAACAGATTTTTTTTTCCAAATATCTCCTTATTCCTTACTTCTTTTTACAGTAAATTTTCATAGTCAACTGCCTTTACTGTTTGTCTTTTCTGGGAGAATGCAGCAGAAAGAGTTTTTGACTGCGTTTTGCCCCCACATTCTCACATTTTTGTACTATACCAATACCAGGGATGAATCTTACACGGTTTACTCTTGATTGCATTATATAATTCAATATTGCTATTTTAGTCTTCCCAAGCTTCAGGAATATAAATTGAATGTGTATCTTTCTTGTCCTAATTGCAAACTCCTGGGATCCCTTTGTGTATGAGATATTGTAATCTAAGACTGGTTTCAGAAAGCAAAATGTTAACCAAGGTGTGAAACTCATTGTGGGGACTGTGGAACCTTTTCTTGTTTCCTTGTAAAATCCTCAAATGAGGTGACTATGAGTATGCTTTCTTTCTGATTTATATGAAAGAATAAACTCTCCCTAATTTAGAGAATGTAGAATTGCAGTGAAGGTTTTTAAAATAAATCTTTCCTGACAATTATAGCTAAGCATACCTCTTAAAGAGACAAGCAGAATTGTCCAGAGGATAGCCATTAACCAAATGTTTGCAGGGTTTATTTTTAAATAGGAAACTGAGGGTTTTTTACTTAATAACAAAACATTAAGGCAGTCTGCTATTTTTAATTATTTGCTTATTGATAACTGAACTTGGAGATACATCTTTCCTGAATTTGCTTTCAGTGCTTTCCCTCTATACCTGCTGGTGATAAATAATGTTGCCTTATGTGGTCTATTGCAAGGCCATTTATATCATTCTCTGAATTGGTGGATATTTTTAGTCATGTTTAAAATACTAAGAGCTGTTGGCTACTGCCAAGATAAGTAAGCAGAGAATACTGTCACTGTGGGGTTTGCTTTGTCTGTTGCTGCTTAGGAAACAGTCACAAGTCATGCACGGATTGACAGCGCCTCACTGCTGCTCTTGACAACTATCAGGAAGGTTGTCATGTAGTTTAAATTACTTGCATAAAAACGGGAAAAAAAAGAATGGAGAGTCATTATTCACAGCACATTCACACTAATCATAACCCTTGGGCTTTTCAGAAAAACTGGTATGTAAGCTATGAAATCTTTTCTGTGCTTATCCAAACACATCCAGAGTATAGCAAGCTACAGAGCAGTGAACAGGTAACTACTCTAGAAACAGTACTACTGATTTTAGGAAAGGGGATCAATAATGGAAGTAATAAGAGCATGATGATAGGCACTGGACCAAATAATTGAAAATGTCATCCTGCCCAATTTTGCGCTTATCCCAATTTCCAACTTAAAATCATACCTAGCCTAGAGCAATTGAAGCAATTGCTTACACAAGACTTACGCCTGTATAGAATATTTCCTTTTGTCTTGCAGGGGAGACACTCTTTAGTGTTCAAAAATAAAACATAACACTCAGCAGCTTTCTTGGCCATGAGATCTATCCAATCCTACAACTGGCAGCACAAGCTTGCCAGAGGCATGTGCTGCTCATTTTTGGAGTGATAGAACAGCACATCCCATAATGTCTCCAGTGATTCCTTATGGAGCCCAGTTCAGTCTAACAGAGTTTCTGTAAAAGAAGAACGTTTTCCTAGTCTCCATGGAAGAAAGTAATCAGAAATGAATGGTGTGCACGTGATTTCACTGATTTGAAGGCTGTTAGTACAGTTTATTGTAACAGGAGGCAGCTTGTATACCAGCCAACAGAACATAAAGAAATAGACCCAGAGCTTAAATTTCAAATTTATAAATTGCAATGAAACGGTAAGATTTGTTTTTCATTCTAGTTAGTGAAATGAGATTAGAAAGGTGAGTTGCAAGCAGGTAATACTCTGTAATGCACAGAATTGCTGTATTGGAATGATAAACTGTGAATGAATCAAAACTCAACAAAGTTGTGCCAATTTTACTTCGATAGACCAATAGACCCAAGATAGACCTTAGAAAGAAATAACAAAGTAATTTAATCAAAATTTTGAATCATTTAAACCATACTAGCATTTCACTACTCTTGATATGCTGATAAAAGCTTTTCTTATGAGTACCTCCACACTGAGAATCTATGGAAACCACATGAAAGCAGCTGGCTTCCAGATCATCCTAGATACATAAAATGGCTGGCTGCAACTAGCTGACTTCAAATCAGTTAGCTAGTTAATTCTCATTCGCTAAGCATGATTATAGTCTACAAAATTAGAGAGATCTGAAAGCAAATGCCTTCTGATCTTAACAGCAAAAAATGCGGTTCTAGTACCAAAATAGAACTAAAGACATGGAAAACAGAATATTATAAAGTACTGCCCTTCCAGTGTCCCAGGAATCATCTCTTTTTAAAAAAAATTCTTAAAATATCTGAACATCAAACCTTTCAATTCTCCACATATCTGTAAATTAATTTTCACTTCTAATTTTGGTCTATACACTGACAGGAAAATGCAAAGCAGTTCTGTCAAGAAAAAAAAGTCTTTATAGTTCATTCTCTTATTGAAATCAGGAGTATCATGATTTTCTCACCATCTCTCACACATCTCATCACTCACAATACCCCATCTCATGATATCCTTAATCCCACCTCAAATACTTAATAGGCTTTGGCAGTTGCAGTGAGTTTTAGGTTACTAAGTTAGTTAGGTTACATAATAAACTTAGTATCAAAACCAAGCATCCTTACATTAGACAACTAGTAATATGCACTTTGTTTATAGGCTTTATGTCTTTCCGCTAGGCAACTTCTTTTAAGCCTTTATTTCCCATCTTCATGATTCTGGAGGTGGTGGAAATCAACAGGTTATGAGATCAGTAAGTTAATGTATGATTAAACTATTTGGGTGTCATAAGAAATGACAGAGTTTTAGGTCAATGGAAAATAGTGCATTGATCTTTTTAATGGTTATATTTTAGTTTTTCTTCTACCTCATGTACCTTACTCTACCAATGTATTTATTTCAGAGCATTTTTATTAATTTTGTAATTATGTCTTATATATGTCACCGAGCGACCCCTGAAATAGAAGTAGAGCAACGATTACAAAGGCTGCTTTGCAGAGAGTTTGGATAATTTCTCATTTCTCTTAGCACTTCCTCTGGCCACTTATGGTAGTAAGTTGTATGCTTTTAAAAGATATTTCTCTTTTCTGAAAAAACTTGCTGAAATCAAATCAAAAGAAAATTATTTCAGTGGACTTTGGATCAGTGACTTTTTTGTCAGTAAGATTAGGGAAATCAAAAGTTTGGTTCAAAATGGATTACCAAAAAGCCTTTGAATCCTTAGGACAACAGGTGCTTTTGTTCTTGAAGCTATATTTGAGTTGCATGTGAGATGCTTATATTTATTACCTATTATCCTATGGACATGAATGTTGTTTTTTTTAGATGCAGTGCTTTAACTTAGATTTCACATAAGTGCACAGGTATGACAAGTAAAGAGAAGACAATGGAAAAAATGCATTAGCATGAATTTCCAATAGCTCATTGTTTTTCTCATTGCTGTATGCACAGCAGCCCACAAGCTTATCTCACACATGAGAGTCTCTGGTGCTCCAGTAGATCATGACTTCAGTGGATCATTCAGCATGACTTGAAATGCCAGGAGAAATACTCACTGTGAAGAGCTAGATAATGTGTATGTGGATGGTCACTGTGTGAAAAGTGTTTGTATTTAGAGGAAAAGCTTGGAAGGGCTATATCTATTTAAATAGGTGGTGATTCTGGGAAAACCCTCCACAGCCTCTGAGTGTTCACTAGTACATGATCAGAGAGTGACAAAGCCACAGAATCACAGAACAGTTAAGGTTGGAAAGCAGCACACGGGATCATCTAGTCCCACTCGCCTGCTTGAGCAGGGTCACTAAGAGGGGGTTACTCAGGACACTGCCCAAGTCTCCAAAGGAGAAGGAAAGTGCACAGCCTCTCTGGGTTGCTGTGCTTGATGACCTTTGCTCCACCTGTCTGGTATACATTGATATGTCTACACATTAATATACATGAACATATGTTTTATGGAAATAAAATAATTGTCATGATATAATGGCCTAATAAAAAAAAAGTTATGCCATGCACTGTGTGTAAACTGACAAGCTGAGGTATTATAGGAGATCACTAATTTTTACTACTTTATTTACTACTTGATTCCTTTTGTAATTCTTTCCGGTCTCTCATTTTTAGGGAGCCAATAGTGTTTCTAAATAGCAACTTCAGTATTAAGATTAATAAATCTCCACTTAAAACTGGAGAATACAAGGAACCAAAAGACTTGAAAGTGCACCTGGATCTCTGCCAGTAAATTTGGTTATTGGGATGACCTGGAAAAGACTTAGGATTTTGTTTAGAAGACCACAGAAGGGTCCTATTTAAGTTTTGTGCAGGCAGTAAAAGTTTTGATTTCAGAGGAAGAGCATGTTTAGTGGGACCTTCCTGGAGAGGACAGCATGTGAGGGAGTAAGCTTTGCTGCTCTTGCAGTGTCAGCAAGTTTGGGAAATATTCAGGATGAAGATGAAAGCCATATAGGCAAAATGTTAAAATTTATTGAGTAAATAGAAATTTCTTTGGATGTGTAGCATTGGAAGATCCATTGGCAAGTGCTTTCAGGGAGAGGGCCCAGCAGTTAATGGGAGATTTCAAGGGAAAAAGGAATCCAGAACAGGGGAAAAGTCTGTATTTAATGTTAGGGCTCAACAGTATTTACAATATTTATTTGTTTTTCAGTTTTGCTGGGCAGAAGATTCTGAATGCTGCACAATGCCTACTCATAAGGCAGCATTATATCTACTGCATTAAATTTCTAGAGCTACTTACTGCTAACCATACTTTACTGCAGTTGTTCACTTTATTGTCTAGAAATCAACTGAAATGTGAATTTCATTTCTGTGTTGTGTCTGTAGCCCACTAATGAAGTCTTAGAGTGGCAGCTTTTCATATGCTTTTGTAAATATCCAGGAAATGTCTTTCTTAATGCTCATACTTGTCTCTTTCAATCAAGATTGAAAGATTAAATGTTGAAAAAAAAGGGAAAGCTCAAACCATAAATACCGTGAGGGCCTTAGCTCCCTGACTCATCAATTGATTTTCGTATGGAAAGTCTGAGATGTGAAGTGTGATGCTATTACATATTTGTCCCTGAAGAATTAAGCAGCTTACAGAAAAGCCTTCACCAAGGTGACCTCCCATTCTGAACTGAACAGCAAAAGCTCTTGCTTAATGTAACTAAACTCTCATTCTTTCTCTGTCTCCTCCATAGTGATGATAAACACTATGTAATAAGAATGTATAGTGGGTTCAGTGTGTGAAATATGCTTGTGTTGCAAAATTTCAAGAGGATTTTGATTATTGTGGTGGTGGCAACTCAAGGAAAATGAGCTCAAATTAGTCATATAAGTAGAAATAAAGAATAATGCTAGTTGCCTTAACACTGTGATAATAACACTTCATGAATTCTTCATAATCAAACAATGCTTCATTACCTGACCTTGTGAACACCTCGCTGCATGATGGTCTCCTACATAACAAACATAATCAAACATCTGTATGCCCTAAATTAACCAGACCTGCAGCTGGTCAGCCATCTGCAGAGTGGTTGTCATGGAACTGTCTGCCTGTTCACTTGATGTTTGTTTCTCTCCTAAACTCTAATGTTTGTGATGGATTTTGCATGTCTAGCTCTTAGTGTATGTTCTGTTTAATCTTTTTTGGTGATGATATGTTTGGGATTTCTATCAAAGTGGTAGTGCTGGGGATTGATGGTTGGATTCAATGATCTTAAAAGTCTCTTCCAACCTGGACAGTTCCATGATTCTATCTTGAAATCTTGAAATGAGGATGGGGAAAGAGCGATGAAATTAAAGCTTTATCTTCAGGGTGAATTTTGTGATTCACAAATACTACATGCAGCTCATGTTTTTTGCAAGTATTACAATCAGATTTATAGACAGATTTCTAACTGGAAAGTTAATGAAACACTGATGAATATTTGGACTCTCTTATATCGCAATTATCTTAAAAATTACACTAGTTACTTTTGTGTATAAATCTAATTTCCTACCACATTTCTGACAGTTACAGAAGGCAGTAGGGCATGTTTCAATGCTTTCAGTTCTTGAAAAGAGGTGAACAACTATTTTAAATACTTGTAGACTGCACCACTGGCAATGGAATCAAATCAGATAGGATTTGATAGGATATGAACTGAGACTTAACACTGCCATTCATTTTACAGTTGGGTTCCATTCCAGTATATAAAGCATCATCTCAAGACAGTAACTGCTTGGGGTTTCTGTTGCTCTTGTTTGTGGACAAGAAACTTTGGAGTCAAAGAAAACTATCAGTGTACCTTTAGAACAGGTTAGAAGAAAGATCCCACACAGAACAGTGGTAGCATTACAGTTATGACCAGCTGCTTTCTCTAATATTTTCATGGGGGGAAGTTTCTTGTTGTTCCAATTTTCCCATGCTTTGTAGTTAAGCTTTTCCTAGGTCAGCAGTGCTCCCTTGTGAGTCACTTATTCTGAATTTCACATGTTAATTATCTTGTTTTGGAGACTCTTCCTTCTACACCTAACATGCCTTTGGGTTTTAAGAGTTTTCACTCTTTTTCAACTCCCACTACAATTTTAATATTTACACATTCTGTTGTAAGCACTGTGAACATAATTCCTAAGCCTTTCTTTTGAATAAACTCTGATTTATTTTTAGGTGCGTTCAATATAACTTCACCGCATCTAAGATTTATTCTTAGTCTCAATGATTGTTGCTGGCTTTTTACATACATTTTTCTGCATTTCTTAATTCTGCAGTTCCCTTAGGGAAATGTACGCATTTTGCATTTTTTCAAATTTCCTAATATACCAATACTGACCTGCATTTTTATCTTAATTTCTTGACAGATCTACATTTCACATTTGGGGGGCAGGGAGAAAAATGGTTCAGATCAACTCGCCATTCTAAAATCCTACATGTAGGACACATGAATGTTAATCTAAATAACTAGAAATAAATCTGAGACTTGTGGATGCTAATCTCGTGTTGGTAATGTAGACTTTTCAAATCGTCATTCATAGACTAGCAGAGAGAAGCTGATAAAGCAGCCTTAGCTAACCCAGCATCAAAGTCAAGTTCCCAGCAAGTGACAATTCTCAGCCTTGTGTTTCTGAGCCTGTATGGAAGGACTCAGGGTTAAATCTGCACTGTTTGGATTGTTGTGCAATTTCCTTAGTAACTGAATACCTAAAGACTCAGCTAGAAATAAGTGTCATCTACCCATTTCTCCTCTGTATGCCAAGAACCGGCAAAGGTGTGGTGGAGGCAGTGAATGACAGCTTAGATCTCCTGCATGCTTTCCCCCATTCGGACCACAGCTCAGCAGTCCAAGTTTGTGCTGATCAGTTCATTCATCTCATGCATGTTTGGAGGAATATACTATAATATACACTTCTAATGATATATGTGATACATAAATAGCAGGGTTTGGGGAAGAATGTTTTTTCCTTGCCAGACTTTGTGTGCCACTTCTCCTTACTGAGATTCTGGGACTTCCTTTATTGGCATCTTATCTTCCATTTTATAGAAAATTTAAAGCACTGTGCCTCCTGTTCTTGAGAACAGAAACTTGATGTTTTTCTTAGGTCAAACATGTGTTAGATTTTTTTGCCACAAGAATTATAGGTTAGGCTTTTGATTGCATAATTCTGTGCTGCCAGAAGGCCTTGTATGGCTGTACCTACAGGGCTCAAAAGAGTTTTGCTGTGTTAACTTTTGTTTATTTGTGACACTGGCTAAAACTTTGTGGGAAACAGGCTTTGCCAGGAGAAAGTGTATCTACACTTCAGGATATAATGCTGCAGTTGTAGGTATCTTCTACTGTGTAGCAGGATTGTCTAGGATGGTACCTGGAGTAGAAAAGATATGCTGCACAAGCAGGTGTATCAAAAGCTGGAATACCTCTGTAAGTAGAGTGAGTACATCAAAAGTGAGTTCACTTGAGTAAATCCACAGTGACTTGCTGACTAAGAGCTGCAGACTGAGATAATTCACTTACCACTAGCTCTATTACTGATATGTCGGCATATATATGGTGATAAGGACCCAAAGGACTTCTAGACTGTATGTAATTCACGTAGGCAAAACTTGACTTTTACCAATGCTATTACTAACTACTATAACTTTTTAAATTTTGTTTTCCCTGTTTTGTGCAACCTTATAGTTTGATTATATGTTTTCAAATGCTGATACTTTTTAGAGTTACATGAAAATTTGAAAAAAAAAAAAACTTTCTAGTAAGCTTTCTTTTCCTACAAATGCTGATTGTAAAATATGTCTTTTTTACATTGTGTGATTTAGTATTAAGAACCAATGGTTCAGACTGACCTTCTGCAACTTTTAATAAAGCCAGTGAAAAGCCTTGTAAGTAAGGAAGATGTTGGAAAGCCAAGTGATTTATTACAAAAACAGTTGGACCCAGTAAGCTGGAAAGGTCAAGCTGACAAAAATCTAGACTCAGAAATGCAGCTACAATGTAAGAAGGCATTATCAGGAGGAAAGCAAAAACCAAATTATAGTATCCTTGAGAAAAACATAGATCTGTTAGCCAACAAAACAGTGTATTTGTCCTGCAATGTTCTCATTTCAAAAAGCTCCCTGTGGAGGGGCATTTCTATAGAGTAGGAACTTGAATGCATTGATGCTTCGGAAAGAAAATGTGGGGCAAAGATTGAAGCAAGGGAAATCCACTGCAGAAAAACTAATAACAGTAGTGAAGGTATTCAGTACCATAGAATACCATATTCAAGATTTTCGTCTAGGTTAGGCATGGCAGAAATTAGGAACCTTCTATACCCATCTATAAGGTGAGCATTTTTGCTAAGGGGGAAAGAGGGAACTGGGAGGGTGGGAAACTTGTAAATAACCCCTGTTAGATCCTTAAATGATCTAATGATCAAAAATTTTCCTGGTCAGATGATTCTCAAATACTTCAGTGAACATTTTGATATTTCTGATGATTTTTTGTTTGTTTGTTTGTTTTACTCATGTAAACAAGGAATTCATCCTGGAGGAATTGGTGGGATTACGCAAATCAAGAAGAAAAGGAGCGTCAGAGTATGTTGTAGTTTTATGGAGATTGTAGAGAGAGCAAGAAGCTAGATGGTATAAATGGTTACTGAACCTGTTTCCATTTTAGTAACTTTACAAGCAGAGGATTTGAGAATTTCCATATAAAACTCTTCTTTGTGAATGGGTTTTCTGGTTTTAAATTTAATATACATTGACTAAAGATAATCTCTTTCTTTTGCATTTCAGTCAAAGTTTACCACAAATAACTTTCAGTTTGGTTAAACAAAGCCATATATCTCCTGATCTTTACAGGAGTTACCAAGTGAAGATGGGACTTGGAAGTCATCATCCTTAAGTGTTAAGTTTTTTACTGGATTTTTAATGGATTGTTGTTTGACGAACGTGTGCAGCATCATGGCAATTCTCTTAAGAGGGACATACCCTGGCTTGGGGAGCTGAAGTGTATCATATGACAGGCCAAGTTCAATATGACATTACACATTACTGCAAGAATGATCAAAATATACCTTTTTATGATGGAAAAAATGATTGTCAAAAATAAACTAAAAAACTGTGTTTATGTCAGTAGTTGTACTCGAAGCCCACAGTGGAAGACTTCAGCCTTCTGTAATACAGCTGTCAATAGATTTGCCTTTCACATTTCTTTTCTGGTTTTTGTTGGTATTTTCTGCTTGATTCAAAAATTTTGCCATACTGTATTGCTATCTGGGCTGTAGTTTAAAAACTGTACGTTGAATTGGGTGGAAAATCACTCAATTCTTTAAGCGTACAAGGATTCAAGAACATATGGTTTCACTAGAACAATATCTTTGCCTTATTATCATGTAAGGAAATGTATTATGTGCTCAAGTGTTTAGAGTATGTGCTTAGATTTGAGATCTGAACAGGTTACTTGAGAAAATGCACCAGAAAGTCTGGGGTAATTGTATAAATCAGGAAAATATATGAGGAACTAGGCTGTGCATTTTCCTTGGTTATTTAAATACAAAGACTTGTCCTTGCATTTGCACTAATGCTAATGAGCCAGTCAAATATTTGAGTCAAACACACCAAATCTTGCTGAAACAAACTACGCTTTGTGGATTGTACTCTAACTACATCTGACCTTTCTAGGCTGGCTGGGTACTCATTCATGTGAGCATCCGAACAGCATTTCATTGTTTTAAGCTGTCTTACAGGTAGTTACTTTTCTACCTAGGAAATACATTCATGTTAGTATTCAGTTTTAACTTAAAAAAATGCTCCAAGTGGATAAATAGTATGATGTGTTTTAACCACAAAATACTGTGCTTTTATTGAATGAAAATGTTCATGCAGGCCTTTACAGTGCTGGTTAGTTAAGTATGAGTTTGAACATGTGCTATAAACTTGCACGTGCAATTGCAGTACATTATTTAGCTAGCAGTAGTTTTCAGTGCCTTCTGTGTCTCACTAACAATATTTTGCTCCTTTCAAGATCAGTGGGAACTGTGCTAAGGATATAATTAATTATCTCATTCTGAGAAAATGTGAAAGTGAAAATATTCTCTCGTTTCAATATATGGATAGAATTTCATTTTAAAAATAAGCTAAGTTTGTGTTGATAGTTGGAGAAAAGGCAAGGGAACATGAAAGAAGAAAAGAATCTCTTATTTTGAAAAAAAGTCCAGTGTTATTTTGTGATATTCTAGATTTTTACTTCCCTTTCTCTGAGGAAAATAATGATTCTCCACCAATGACTGATGGAGATTTAGAATTAAACCTGTTCAAGGACAGACACAGTCATTCTATGTTAAAAAAATTAAGGGATGCATGAGTGTTATGTACCCAAGAGTATCAAATCACCTCTTTAATTTTGTCATATAATTTTAAGGGTATGGGGAGGTTCATAATCCTCATTGATCTTTCGTCCTTGTGGAGAGACAAGCTACAAATTATTAATACAGACAGTAATATAATTTTTTTTTTCCTTGAAGATTGCAGTCCACTGGATAATTATGTCACATTAAGAAGCTGAATAATCCAGACTGTTAGACAAGCACAGCTTTTTCATCACCAGCTACCAAAAGCCATTTGAACTAATGACTAATCTTTGAGCCAACCTTCCTTCTGCCCCATGACACTCTCATAATCCCACCTGAAACTCATTTCTGGTCCATTCCTAAAAGTAGCTAAAATTACACTGGCACAGCTGTCTTCTAGGTTTTTGGTTTTTTTTTTTTGTTATTTGTTTTGTTGGGGTTATTGTTATTATTCCATTCAGAATGTCATGTACCTTGATCTAAATACCTTGGCTTTCTTTCTACAAATCCAGTTCTCTAACAGAGCCCTGTTAAAATGGATTAGGGATGCCCTTATAGCTCTGTAATAACTAAACACTGTGAAGTGAAAGCAGCATTTCAGCATATATTACTACAATAATTAAATATATTATCCCCAAAAATGTATTCCTTAAGCTGAGAAATATATTATCCATGAAAGTGTATTACTTAAACCAAATCCATCCATTCTTTTCACGTTTCAATTAACACAGTTGCATCTCGCTCTGCTGCCTTTTACAGACACTGTATTTTTAGATCTGTTTTCAACGAACAAATATACCATAAAAATAACGTGCAGGCAGAGAGTTGAATTCTTGCTATATTTGATGAGAAAATGTAGTCATGAAGTCTGTTTTGTATTTTAAACGTTATTTCACACATTACTAAAACTTAAAATTGAAAAAAAAATGTTTCAGTTTGCACTGAATATCAAGAAATACCCAACTGTGGAGACAGCTGTTTTTGTTTAGCAAAAGTTTTAAAGACTCCACTTCTCAGATAATCAGCCTCATGATAAGGAATCCCAAAGTACTATTTGCTGGCAAATAGCAATTGCTTTCTGCTTTGCACTGGATCATCTCTTCTGAATTCGTAAAGGACTGAAATTAAACAACAGAAAGGACAATGATAACTCTTCATACCTGGAGCAAAGAGAAATCAGAGCAACTCTGAATTTATTTTTTTTCACCCCACCTTGACTGTGTTGCCTGGAGCTCGCTATAAATTCTCTGTCTAAATAGACAGGCAATGTTGCAGAAAATTATATGCTTTGGTATTCATGAATGCCTGGAATTCTCTATTGAATTTAATCTTTAACAAAGATTTCATAAGATAAGAACAGCTTTCTTGTTTCCCATGGGTAAGTTTTCCCTTATGGGATTTTACAGTTTATGCAGACTGTTTGTTTATGGGAATATTTCATTAATTTTCATTCTTCCTGGTATGTGTTTCTATTTCTAACATCCAGTATATTTTATCACTCTTCTTTTTCACTCAAATCTGCTTTTCTCAACTCTCATGCTCTGGGATGTTCTTTTCCCATCACTTTATTCCAACAGTGGATATATCTAGAAGTGTTCTTTGACATCTGCTAGACCACAGAATAACAGTTTTAGGCAACCTGGAATTCCCATTACTTGAGAAATCTAAAACAATTCAAAGGAAACAACCAGTCTGTATGCAGCAACACCTGTATCAACAAGGTCTGGGCCTGACAACTTTTAAAATCCTTTTGAACCCTGACCTCATTTGGCTAATTTTTGAATGACTGACTTATCCCCTGGAGCAAGGTTATAGCAAAGAGAGGAAGATTTAACTTTTTGTTACATCTCCCTACATTGATTGTTTGTATGTTTGGGGTTTTTCTGGATATAAAACTAGAAGGTAAGCCTAACTATTTTTCAAAATAGCTTTGAGGTTTTACTCAGTACACTTCTGTCCTTAGATGTGACTTATTGTCTGTCTGCCACCAAAGATTAAAATACAAAAAACGTTTCGCTCCCCTGTATTGTACAAGGTATGAAATAAAGAAGCTTATCATGAGACAAAAATTACAACTGAATCCCCAGCCAACAATCACTTGTTCTGATACTTATTTAATGCATGCCTTAGAGTACTCTTGAGAGTGGTGGGTTTTGTGGGATTTCTAGTGTTTTTTTTTTTTTCTTTTTTCTCTAGTTGGACTGAGTGACATTTGCAAAAAAGTGGGTCTGTTCCTGTACCTGTAAAACTTAACAAGAGTTTTGTCACCCTCACTAAAGTGAGCAGATGCAAGCTAAGGTGTAGGAGAAAAAAAAAATACATGAAATCCATTATTATACTTGTCTGGAATGCTAGAATATTCATTTTAACCTTATTTCCTATGAGTAATGGGAAAAGTACACTTAGAATTTAGGTCTTCTAACTGGAACACTACCTTTATTGTTTTTTCATACTGGCGCCTTATTCCCAATAAAGCATGATTTGCATAGCTAAGTAGTAAATGTTCATGTCAATCTTTGAGAACCAGGTTTTGATTGTGGTAGCTAGAGTGGTTTTTGAACTTCCATCAGAAACTCAAGGCTGGGAGTAGTATGCTTCAGATTAATGATACTTGCATGATGAATCTTTCTAAATTTTTATTTTTTAATTAACTACTTGTTCACTTATTAAAGCAGCTACAATATTTTCTAGAACCTTAAGTTTTTTAACATTGATAGACCAGGTGTTAGGTTTTAGAGCTAGGGGAAGCTGGTTGAAGGTTACCACTTGCAAGTATGAATTCAAAATCCAACTAGCTGGTTGGCTCAGTCATGACGTTTTACCTCTGGGTTTGTATATTTTCACTTAGTTTCCAAAAGACATTTGTAGCAATACTTCAAAAATAGCTAGGCCTTAGGAATTCCCGTGTTTGTTCCAAATGCAGCATATTTATGCAATAATTCAGCAGGTCCTCATTCATCAGCATTCCCTACTGGTTACTCATGACTTGCCTGTTTTCGAAGTTGTGGCCATTAAGATGTGCAGCTAAGAGCTATGCCATGTGATTGATGGGACCAATTACTTGTATCAAGACTAAATAACAAACGAACAATGAAAATTAACTAAAATACACAAACAGTCAAGAAACTTTTACAGAAAATAGAATGCATATAGAAAGTACTTTAAATGTGTCAAATTCTTCAGCTGTCACTGGGAGAATTGTCATTTGATTAATATTACATTACTGCCTTAGAGAGACAAGTATATGCATATATCATACGGGAACTCAAAAGTGAATGTGTAAGTGTTTAAATACAGAGGAAAATTACCAAATACCACAAACTTTGAAACCCAGCTAAGCTGTCATTTGATCCTAAACTTATACTGTCATTCAAGGGCTGAAAAGGGGAAGAAAAGATCTCATTATGGTAGATGTTTTTCACATGAAGCTTTTTAGACTGCAACAGAATATCAGAATTTGCACAACTTCAAGGTCATTGAAAATGACAAAAATTTTCAAATTAATTACGGAGGAAAATTTTGGTTATACGCAAAGTAACCTCTTATCTAGTCAGACGAGAAGTTAACATGCCTTATTATTAATAATATATGAAAAATCTATCTAACTGAGTTCATTAATGGTTTGAAAAGTCCACTTCAATTTGCAGATGATAGCAGTCTGGTAAGGGCTGCAGAACATCAGATGTGGATGAGCTGAAGATAGTTGAGAGGAGACAGGTTAAAGATAATTAGAGGTAGAGAAGCATAACTTCTGAAGATATGGCAAACTGAGTTTGTTAATCTAGAGCACTAAAAGGAACCAAATTGCTTACACATGTGACATATGATGGAACAAAGGAAATGAATAAACCTGTCCCTATGTCCAAAAAGACAAGATCGGCAGCTTGAAAGATTTAGCTTAGCTGTGCTGGGAAAAGTTTTTGAAGATGAGGATAATTATATAGTGGAAGGACTGCACAGGGAACACATGTAATCACTATTTTTCATTTGAATCACATTCTGCTGCATTTGTTCACTTTTAAAAGGCAAATGGAGATGATAATGAGGATAAAACATAAATGTAGAAAACTAACATCTATTTGGAATCAAAATACTGGACTACTGAAATGATTCAAAGAAAAGTCAGTAAGATTATTCTGAGAAAAGTCAGCCACATCCTTGGAAGTGCTGTCTGAGGCTGCTCTAATTTCTCAGGATTGTCTATACTTTGTAGATACAAAACTGAACCCTAGAATGAAGGCAATTGACTGGAAGGCAGTTCAAGTAGCATCTGCTGTAATCGGTAAGATTTAAATTGAACTCAGTTGTACTTGTGGGTTGAGAAACAGAACAAATAGAAACCTGTCAATGGCCAAGGAAGGCAATCTTTGAAGGAAATTCTTAGGATGCTTCGACTATGATTTGGTCTAGGTAATAACAGACAGAATATCATTCGTACACATTTCAGTGTCAGCGTAAAGAGAAACCTGTATTTTCTGAGAGTTAGTTGGGTGCTACTTGACTTACATACTATGAGGATTTTTGTATTATATAAGATATTCTGTATTAATTACTTAAATTCCACCCTATGTACATTGAGAGTTTGAGTTGGGTAAATTTAAGGGTCTCTTGCTAGGCTGAGACACAGTACAGTCAAGGGATAAGACTCCCTTGAGACAGCATTTTAAAAGATCATACTCTTTTTCAATACAATGGGAAAAAATATCAGTCATGTAAAAGAAAATATTTGAGATGAAAACACATATGGATCATGACTCATAATAAGGCAAGCACTTGGTTTTCCTTCTCCTTTGAAGTTTTTCCCAAAGTAACCGTAACTTCAATATGACCTGAGTACTCAGATAATAAACACAAATGAAACAGGGAAAAAGACAGTAAAAAAGTGCATTTATCACCCAGCTAAACTACTAGCAATTTAACAAGAGAATAGGTCTTCTTTCTTTTCTGATGTCTTAAAAGAAACAAAAATCCCAAACTGGTGAGTGGTACGCACTTACTGACTGTAAGGAAAAGAGGGACTCTTTAGCTGTGTAGGATCTGCACAATTGCAGAGGAACAGAGAAAAGAATAAAGTCAGTCTCTGCAATATGGACTAATACATATTTCTGCCAAGGGTAGCACAAGACCTCCACAGAATATTTCAGCAAAGAAGATGTTTTTTTTAGTGCCAGAATGGTTTATCTGCTGCTCCCTTGGAAAAAAAGAAGAGTAAGAGCATACTATATTGGACTGAAAACAGCATCTGATACTGAAGTATATAGTACCCAATTATCTGTTCAAAACTGAGCGTGTTGGTGTGAACCTATAATGAACCAAAGGCTCCTTTCCATAGCGTTAGTATTAAGTAAGTTTTTAAGGAATTTTCACTGGCAATTTAGCAAATGCCTTCATTTTGTTGTTTACAAAGGTAAAGTACTGTTAATATTTGAACTGGCCAGAAATATTTTGTTTAGTTAGAGGCAGCTTTATTTTTTATGATAGACCCTACAAATTAATAACTTGAGGTGTTGATAGATACAGAGTTTTGGGGGAGGACAAAAATGCAAGCATATAAAGCTCTAAGAAGGGAGCATCCACTACCTCAAGTAAGGATGAGTTTGTAAGGCTCTTTATAGGGGTCACTCCATAGATAACTAGAGTTTGGCTTTAAGATTTAAAACAGTGTCCTGTAGAGTATGACTATGTCTTCTCCCTGCTCTTCTGTGCATTTTGTTCCAAGAATGTCATGTCATTGTGTTCTTTCAGGAACAAGTCGAGGAATGGTGGCCAGTTGGCTGAAGTCTACTCTTTTATATTCCTGTGCAGGCTCGCAGAACTGAAGGGTCATGTGAGAAACGTATCTTGATGAAACTGGAAAGAACAATTTAATTCTCATTTAACTCTCAACAATTTAATACAGCCATATATTTTTCCCATGGAGTTATGGTGCTTCACACTTTTTCTATATATAAACTGTATGTTAAATGCACTGTCCAGCTTTAAATTATGGAATATAGCTCCCTCATCTGTCCAACTCAGTGCATATGTCAAAAGCCAAATAAGTTTATGCTCAGTAGTGTATCTTTCCTTTTTTAACCAAAGGTTTTGTCTGCTTTTAGACCTGTTTTTAATGCACACTGGTAGAATAATTTCATTTCTGTGATTCTTATTGGTTATTCTCAATTTTTCTGCAAGATATTAATAATAATAGGGTTAAAGGTGATCACCAGAGAAATCAGACTGAAGTGAAAGTTTCGCTGGTCGGTTTCACAGTTTAAAAAACCAAGAAACTTGGCACACTTTTCCTATATTTCCTCTGATTACACCTTGCTTACTTTATTTTCTTATTTGCTTCTGAGTACTACCTGCTGAACTGATAGAGCTTGGCAGCCTTGAATCTCTGTAGAGGAGTTTCAATGTAAATAACTGAAGTACAAACTTATATGTCAATGTCATATAGCTTGGTCCTTGTCCTTCAGGATTCATCCACAGTACCAATTTCATTGTTTGGTATGTAATTAAAAAGGGTCAACAATTGTCCTAAAAGGTATCTCCTGTGAAAATGTTCTGGTCTGAGCATTGCTGACTTGAATACACACCATCAAAATAATCTCATGGGCCAACAAAAGTAATTTTGCTGTCATCGATGTTACTACTCTATGATTTTTTATTAGAAACCAAAATGACTTTAATATGACTCTTTTATTAGAATATAAATACTGAGAATGTCTATTCCCATCCATTATTCTTTCACTTTAGTACATTGTTAAACATAGCACATATATTTTATATATTAAATATGTTCTTTTCTTATCTTCCTGACTGTCAAATTTAACAATATAATCTCAGCTTTTGTCAGTGCTGCCCCTGAACAAACAGTCCTGTGAAAAATTTTAGCTATATGCCACTCAACAAAACCAAACCATCAGGTGGCATCATGCGAAAGCATGTAAACTTAATTTACTTACACAGCACTGACATTTAAAGAGAGAAAATTAATCTTGTGTTTTATGATGCACCATAGCAATATCACAAGTGACTTCCATTCTGAAAAGCCTGTAAGACGTTTTGGTAGAGGAGTTGAGACTTTCTTAAATAATGAATAGCAGGCCCATGATCCAAACTGTTTACATTGTTCATGCATTAAAACTATGTGTTCTACAGTTGTCTTCATGTCGAGTTGAAGTAGTACATGAGAGGTAATGAGATGTATTGATATGCCAAATAATGACTTTTGGATGACCCAGTGTTCCCAAAACTGTTTACTCAGTTATCATCAGTTCAGTGATTTTTGAGTGCTGGCAGTCCTTGCCACTGTAAACGCTCTTGCAATATAACTGTGACTTAAATGCTGAGTGTCAGTTTGGCCCTTTGTACTTCACCTGTGGGCAAATCAAAAGCAGAAACACCAGATTTTTCTCTTTGCTTAGATTAGTAAAAAAATAAAGCATCAACTGCCTACACAGCTAGGGTGTGATGAATGATGACAGAATAATAAAAACAATCTTCTTTCCCTCTATCTCACTGATGAAGAAAAGGCCTTTCAAAAGTCCAGGAACAGGGATAGGAAGTTAAGAGCAGGTGCTCTGACCTAAATATGGGCTACATGGTTCTATATGGTTTACAGTGATCAGTCTAGTATGTTGATTGGTGTTAATGTTTAACAGTTTTTCTCCATTGGGTAAATATGAAACTCACTCTGAGCTACTAGTGGTTGGGTGGGTCTTTCTGTCTCAGGTCTTGTGGATTCAGAGAACCCTGCATTTTATTTTCACTTTTCCTTTCACTGAAGTGAAACCTGTGTGGCTGCAACTCCGAAAAATCTTGCTGATGTTGTCCATGGGGTTTGTTCTGTGGCAAACACTTGTTTTCACCTTGTTTTTTCTTCATTCTTCCCTCACCCCAAAATAATCTCAACAAGATCACAGAAGATCTTGGAGCTTGGGTATAAACATGCTGTGACAGGCCATTTGGATGCTCCCAACCACAAATGTAAGAAAGCTGGTTTTTTTGGTTGGTTGGTTGGCTGGTCGGTTGGTAGTGCGCTGGGGGTTTTTTTTGTTGTTGTTTGGGGCTTTTTGTTTGTTTTTGTTTGTTGTTGGTTGTTTGTTTCTTTGTTTCTTTGGTTTTTTTTTTCTTATGCTAGCCATTACTAATAGATGTGTCCGGAATATCTGCAAAATGACTGATTTCTGAAATTCAGAAATTTACCCTTTTATGTTAAACTCTAACAAGGAATTAATTTCTTTTCCAGGCTTTGGAGTCTAATGGGTCATTGCTGTTTCCAAGAGTGAAGGTTCCAAAAGTCTGTCATGCAATATGGGGTGGAACATTAGATTATCTGAGCACATTAGTGACATGTTAGCATTTTACATTTTATTCATGTATACCTTAAGTTCCAACAGCAGAGTCCCCACTGCCCTGCAAGCCATGCTAGCTGAATGAATGTGATTGATTGTTCTAGTTATACTGGACAAAGTACAGTTTCATGACATTTAACATAGGTGGAGTGTTGGTGTGTGCCATTGAATAATAAGTTTAAATATAGTTTGCTGAACCAGCTTTTGGAGTAGCTTCTAAAACCCGTCATTGACCAGCAAGAATAAAATGTCAATTGCTACATTCTTAATGCTTTCATAATGTAGCACAGGGGTGTAAAGAGGCATTCAAATTTTATCCTCTTATTCTTTCATTCTGTTCCTTTAAATCCTAGCTACATGAAAAATGTTCACGCTCTAGTTTGCAGAAAACAAAGCTCGGTTTCAATCTTTTAGCCAATTGCAACATCTGCCCTACAAGGTTTTTCCATTTTATATACAGGCTTCCCTGAAGATATAAATATGGTCTTCCTAATAAACACATTTGAAATGTCTCCAGAGAGAGAAGCTTCCATAGAGGGATTAGGATGTGGCATTATGAGACTCACTAAAAATGTTTGATTTACCTTAGCATGAGAGATGGAGCTCACCATGACTTTGATACAAACCTAGCACCAAAAGGAGTGTAAATGAGAGCAGAATATGGTCCCTGATCCTTTCATAGTAATAGTGCTTTAAAACTAGAAATGCAAGAGATTATCCTCAATGTAATGAGGCATATTTGTGAGCAATGCTCCCATGCGCCTGGGGAGTGGGTGCCCAGACAAGCCGTTCTGTCTCTTGGTATATCAAGGGGACATCCTGTCTTTTCAGCTGGAGTGATCCTTTATGATACTTATCATGGAAGAAAAATATGTGAAAGTAAACTGTAAAAAGTACTAGGTCTTTGGATTTTTAAAAATAAATGTTTCCTTGGTAGTGCAGTCTGCTATAGTGTGAGAGGACAAGTGTTAGGCAGCTCTTCAGAAGCTCAGTTAATCCATCTAAGACTCCTTACTACCTTTAGTTTGGATAATAGTAAAGTCTTAGTGGTTTGGGTCTGTTTTATACTTGACTTCAAGTGAGTACTTGGCCACAGTCAAACTTCCTGATCCAGCCAAAGCACTGTCAAAGCATCTGTGACCTGTTTGGTTGGCCAGTTACAGGGTGTGAATGGGAGGGTGACTCTGGTCTCCTACACATTGCAAGTTTTGCTGCAGGAAGCTGTTGTGTATTTTTTAAGTCTGGACAAGAAGGCATTAGAATAATAAATAAGAATAAATGACATAATGGTCTTTTTGGGGGGAAAGTACAGTTTTGGGGCCATAAGACACCTGAATTTGGTACAGTTTACAGCACCAAAAGTACTGATGCAAGGCTTAAGATTTTTCCTTTATGATTATGCTACTTTTCTATACGCACTTTACACTTCTTTATTCATACTCTGTGCGTTTGAAATATGTCATATTTTTAGAGAACTTGCTGATATAGAGTCTAAAGTTAGAAATGTATCTCACTGAAAAGCAAGCTTTGATACCTAGCTAGAGATGCCATCACTGATGTCATGCTCAAAAGGGGTGACTGGTGCTTGTGTATTCACAGATCCCAAAGCTGAGGCCACACATTGAATCTTGGAACTGTTTTTGAGGTGTGGCGCCCAGGAGGCTTCATAACCTTAGTGTTCTCTAAAATTACATTTCCGTAATTTAGAACAGACTCAGACCTGTTCTAAATTCAAGATGGTGACACAGAAGGTAATACTCTCTATTTAATAGGGTCATTAAAATCACAGTCTCTCTATTGCATTTTTTCTACATAGGTACGTATGTTATTTACTTATCAGTCACAGTTAAGTGCAAAGTCAATGTTTATCGCTATTTCTAGATGAAGCTACTGTTTGATAGTATTTGACCTGAATGCAAACACCACCTCTGATTCCACTTTGCCATTGAATCCTACCCTAACTGAAAGTTTAGAAGAGTTTTTCAGCCTACAAAGATTTCTCTGAAAAGCAACTATTGGAAAGCCTGAGCATGAAACTAATTTCATCAGATCCCTTGCAGTTTTACACATTAACAATGTGGTCACTTAGCTCAGGAGAATAATAATGGAAAATTGGTGCATTCACTTCTAGTTCATTGGTTTACATCTGGTCAGGATGGTAATAGCGCTTCTTCCGTATAATTTAATGACTGTTTGCTAATCTATGTTAAATAAGTTGAAGATTTCTTTGTTCCTGAAGATCTGTTTCATCCAGGTCTTCAAATGCACTGAAACGATTTGAACTCGGTGTCATTTTCGATAAGCACTGTAAAATGTTCTTAAAGGAAATAGGTCAATGACCCCTTATATTAAATGTACTGATGCATACTAATGCTAATACCAATACTAATTCTAATAATAATGAAACTTTTATGGTGTCTCATATTTTTTTGGGGTAGCCAGGCTGTGTGTTATATATCTTGATTTTAAGAACAGATTCTTCTCTTCGATGTAAGGCATTAGTAGAGCTGGATGCTTTCTAGTGATGCAGAGAGACAGGCTAGGATATTGTTTGTTACACAATTGAGAACATTTTGGTCACAGGAGCTCAAATTGCTGAAACTGATCCTGATGGCAAGGATACTCAATTATCTAAATTTTATCTTACTGTTTGTTGAGAAGAAATGTCAAAGGGTTGAAGGAAATTTTGATGAGGAATTCATGTTAAAAATTTAACTGTGGAAGCATTTGCTGTTGAACTGAGTACTGTTTAAATAAATCGGAACTAATTACATTTGAGGATGTATTTTATAAGTCCCAGCAAGGGATAGTACTTAAAAGTAAGACATCCATCCACGGTTGCCTTTCATTAGAGGTTAGGCATCTAATTTCTAGCTCAAGATATCAGACACAATGAATGTCTAAAAAAATCATGACTGAATACATGAGAACTTTTTGAACAATGTTGGTACAGAGAGGGTCTCACCAATACTCAGTTGATAATATCCATTTTTATTTTGGTCCCTCCTGATAAGCAGACCCAGCTATCAAAGAGCTAGTCCAAATAAGCATAATGAAAATATGTACGTTGCCCAGACTATCAGTTTTCCTATATGCCAAGTTTTGATGTTGTATTAGCATTCTTCCTGCCAGTAGCTCTCTCATGACAGGCTGGACACTTTCAAATATCAGTGAAAGTGTTACTATATATAAATATATATTTAGCCAGTGCAGTGTTTCTATCTTCATATGTTGTGAAAAAGTGGTTCAGTAAAAGCTACAATTCCTCCCATGTGCTAACACTATTATAATGAAGTAACATACGGTGAACTTGGATTCTGAATATTTTTACATGAGTTTGTCACTGATAGGAGCCATCAATTGAAACGAGACAACGAATTAAAATACTCCTTGTCAGAGACATGAAAAGATTAACTGTTCAGAATGAACTAAAAGTATAGTGTGGGATTTCCACATAGCTGTGAGTATCCAATTGAGCACATGAAATCTCTCTCGATCATCTTGCTCAAAGCATTATGTTCCAAGTTCATCAAAATGAGGGACATCCTTCTGGTTTTTAGCATGATTCATGCAAACATACATTTTATGTTTGAAACACCTAATGCTAATTATAATAACAATCTAAATAATGTCATTATAATAAGACTAATGATTTTTTAAAATTTGGTCTGTTATTTAAGTCCCATATATTTGTCAAAGAGAAAAAAAAAAAATTGGTGTGTTTCTTTATTCTGGCTTCTTGCCAGTAAAAGCTGACACAAATATTAGGTATTGTGGATCCAGGAATGCTGTCTTGATAATTGAGGAATGAAACAAGCTTGGTGACAGAACCTAATTTGCAGATGCTGAATTTTAAAAAGAAAGCATTAGAATTCACAGTGTGCTGTTGTATACAGTCCATCTCCCTTTTCAAAGGCTGTGTATTTTTTAAAATTCAGTTTCACCAAGCAGATTACCATTTACCTTACCAATGTACATGCGCAATATTTAATGTATTTAAGCACGTCCTACTGGTAGGTATTTTATGACAGCTCTTGCAGAGCTGGGCCCGTGACAAGCCCGCAGAGGCGCACACATTTATCATCTGCCGGAGCTGAAGCGCGTCCGACGCCGTTCACCTTAGCGGGCTGTTCAGCGCAGATCCCGAAGCGTGTTGTCCAAAAGGGGATGAAGCGTGCGAGGAGCCCCGCAGGCGGCGCGGGGGAGGATGCCGGGCCGTGCCGTGCCGGGGAGCTCGCTCAGGGCTGCCGCGTTGCTACAGCAACCGGGGCTTTGTTTGTACATAGCGGGAGCAGCTGCCTCCCTCCCTCCCTCCCTCCCGCCCGGCTCGGCTGCGGCAGGGCCGGGCCGGCCGCTCCCTCCGCCGCGGGGCTGCCGCGGCCACCGCGCCGCCTTCGCGCGGGGCGTTCTTTGGCACAGCGGTTGTGCAGCGGGAGATTAGACCGTAAGGATATGTCCGGTGCTTGGAGAGATCAAGTCCTCCTGAAAGAAAAAGGCTGCCATCTGAAACAGTAGCACTCCCTCTGGTACTGTGCTATCTGTGTATTTGTTTTTGGTATTTGTAATTTGTTTGGTTATTTGTGTACCAGAAGGTTTGGGTTAGGGGCCCATCTGATTTCAAGGCAGAGAACATAACTAAAACTTATGCCTGAGGACCAGCAGTATTACAGGCTAACAGCAGAATACAACAGGAAATTTCCTCATTCTGCAAGCATCTTTGAAGATACTGTCTTTAATTCTGTCCTTTTTACCCTACCATTCACATAATTTAAGAACAGATCTACAGAAAGCAAAAACCACTAATATTTGTTCGTGAAAGATGAAAATTCATCACATTTTTATTGGTGTAGGCCTTGGAGAGCTGTTTTTCAAAACAGATTTGAAGATGGTCATCACAAAGTTGAGTGCCCTTTCATAACATGCAAACCTGTATCAGTGGCCAGAACATTCTTTTCAGAAAATGTGACTGGATAAACATAGATTAGAAGGAGCAAAGAAGCTCATAGCAAATTCGTTCTCAGACAAAAATGCCTTTTTCATGTAACAATTGTTGTAAGTCAAAGACAGTAGGGTTAGTTCAGCAGCCCTCAGAGGGCTGACAATAATTGAATAACCAGACTGAAAATTTGTTGACTATTTGCATGCACAACATTTGCATGTACAGTATTTGCACAACTAACAAGAGTTCCCTAGAGACATAACCTCCATGTGCCCTTCACATATTTTTACCTTTTCTTCACTGTATGAAGCACCAAAAAAAGAAGAAAGTTTGTTGATTTTGCTCAATTTTAAGAGCTGGAGACAGCAGTGGTAAATTCTGAGGATGTGATACCAAAAGAAATACAGATTATGAATGTTTCCTTAAATAAAAGGCTTTCAAAGCCATGGTAATTAAGCAGTAAATGAAAAGCCTAATGACAACTTCTGGGATTCTTGTAATTTTCAAAAACAAAACTAAACCAAATTAAAATTACATTGAATGTTCCTGATTATGATTTCATTACAATCATGTATGGAGAGGAGGATAGTGTACCACTCTACTGAAGTGATACTGTTCCGGCTGTAACAATGCTTGTGATCTCACAAATGTGAAGGTAACAGCATAGCAAAAGATGATAATTTAGCTGAGGTTTCACTTGAAAATCCCAACTTTTATGAGTAACACATTGACTCAGATACCTAGTCTACTCACAAATGAGATCATTTGAGCCTTAAACTCTAGCCAGCTCAGACTGGCTGGGAAAGATGCTTAAAATGTATTGAGGATCTCATAGTGAACCCTGTTGCAAGAGGAGGAATTGAGACTGTGAAAGTCAAAACTAGTGAGCTACCACTCAGATGTATCTGGCTCCTGTCTTGCTCTCAGTTCTTTGATGGTGCTTGCTGCCACTTTGAGATTACTGGTTTCCCTGAACCTGACTGACCATTTTTTTTTTTTTTTTTT
>VZTI01005982.1:1280606-1313132 GCA_013397865.1 Struthidea cinerea
GATTCTGGACTTCAATAGTGCAAGATCTGTAGCTATTTACCTTCACAAGAGGCAAGCAAAATATTATATATATTTTTTAAAATAAAAGTGTTGAAAATTGTCTGATTATACTCACTTCACTTGTTTTATCGACGTGCTCTTACCATATTTGTGATATACTTCCTACAGTGATTTTCTGTAACTTTCTAAAGATAAGAGTGAATAGCTGATGACAATATATCTAAAGGTGACATTGTCACAAATTTTTATTTGTTTCTGTTAAAAGTCCTTAAAGTATAAGGATGATATAGCAGGGGTTTTGTGTCAATAGTGGTGCTTTATCTATGAGAATGGAAACCCTAGTCAACTAATCTGGGCAGAAAGTCGATAGAATCAACAGGCTTGTAATTTTACTTGCACAAGAATTTGCTCCTAAGAGACAATCTTTTCCTATAAACATTTATAGTGAAATATTAATGATATTTTTAGTACTATCATGGCCATGGCTAAAGAAAGAAACAGTGAACAGTCAATCAGGAGAAGACAGGTTTGAGGAATAAAAGCTGTCTTTTCCTGAAGACATTCTATGGGGTTTAAATTATTTTCCTGTATTCTTTTATTTTAATTATTACTATACTTGGCTTCATTTTTTAGAAATTGACATTTAAAATTCGTTGACTGTGTCCTTGATGTTGAAAACCAGTTAGGGAGAAAAAAGAGCATTTCATTTAAAACTGGAGAAAATGCATTCTTCATTAGAAATTCACCCTTTAGCAGCTCACTTCATTTTTTTGCAAGGAGAGCAGAGAATTTTCAAGGCAAATCTACTGGCCCCATCCTAACAAAGAGAAATGAGCCCAGGACATAAATTACAATAAGGTTTCACATTAATATTACCTCATTATTTTTTAGCAAAGGTATCACAGAACAGCTCCATCTATGATCTGCAATATTTTAAATTCTTAAAACCAAACAACAAGTACTGTAGTAAATGAATTAAGTTCACATCATCATCCATCATTCTTTGGTTTTAATCACACAGGTGAAACTCATTACCCTGTGAAAGTAAACACAAAGCTCGCTTCAGTGGTGTACAACTGAAATGGAACTTAATCTGTGCATTAGTGGTGGTTTCTCTGGGCCACCAACCTACATGAAAGTGAACTTGAAATAATTTGTTAGTTCATGGTATTCTGTAATTCCTGGGGGTGCGGGGGGACAGGTTATTTTAGTCAGTTCTACTGAGAATAACTAAATTTTTATATTAGAAGCTGTAGTATGTGTGTGCTTTAGACTGGAGAAGAAGCCCCTTTAATGAAATATGGATTTTGGTGCTCAGCCTTGTTTTTAAACCCCGTTCACTGTATTAATTATTAATTAGCCATACTGAAGTGGATGCAGTTATATTTAGATTGCAGCTGCCAGTAACCAATTTCAAGTGGTTTTCTGGTTTCTTGTTTTTGTAGGATAAAATGCTGCACTCAGAGGGGTAAAAAAAAAGTAAAACACCCCAACCCCACATAAAAGTAATTCCTGTACTGAAATATTAAAGTAGAAAACTGCTACAGTGAGTGTCTGAATACCTCTTCACCTCTGAGAGAGAAATGAAGGGAAAACAGGGAGTTCTCAACGCTTTTATGGGGAAAGGGGAAACAAAGGAAAAAAAAAAACAACTACCCATTGCTCTTAGGAAGAGAAAAGAATCGTCATAATGAGTAAGAATAGCAAAGGGATTCCCTCCCTGCTCAGAGAGAAGACAGAAGGGGAAGGGAATTCCCTCTCTCCATTGGGAAAGAACAGAAGGGAAGGGAATTCCCTCTGTTGCATTTATACTTTGAGCTCTAATTAATCTTGAATGTTTTGTACTCCTGCTAACATCAAAGCAGTTCTGTACATCAGGCAAAACTTGCTTTCCTTGAGCTGAAGAAAGTCAGTCCTGAAATTCTCATGGAATGTATGGATTTATGTCATTGCTGTCATGTGGCCAGATGCAGTCCATAACTTATAAATACAATCTAAAAGGGGTCTTGGTTGCTTCAGCCTCAGGCTTGGAGAGATTTCTGTTACAGCTTAGGATTTGTTTTTCTATGATTTAATTGTCACTTCAGTTAAAGGGCAAGCAGCAGAGGTGCCAGTAGAGCAGCAAAAAGTGCCAGGAGCAACATATGGGACTGAAATTCCTTATAAAGTAAGGATCCCATGAACACAGTTGCCTGCAGGGGGAAGGTTGCATAAACAAATATTTAACAAGGAAAAACAGTGAGGTCTTTGGAGTAATCATACAAATATCCAAAAATAGATAACGAAGACATATAAAGCACACAGTTTCCCTGGCGTACTGCAGCCCATGCACGCATGCTTGAAATAGTGTTGATAATGCCTCTATTGTAAAGAGGTTTTGAGCTTTGTAGTTCTAGTTTAGAATGAGGAGGGGGCAATGCTGGGTACTGTGACCTTCTAGAAATCCACTTGGCATACCCACTTCTAAGCAAGGTTAGCTCTGACTAATTTTCTGAATGGTTTGATGACTGGAAAAAGTAGCAACTGATCAGATGCCATTGTGATCATGTCGCAAGGAAAGGTTACAATGTTCAAAGACTGTTTTATACATATTTCATTGGTTAAAAGGTTGAATTTCTTATCCTGAAGGAACATCAGGACTTTGTTATTTCTCTTGCCTTTATCTCCTTACTTTATGTGCAAAGGTAATGCTAATTAATGCCTGGATGGAAAAATCAGATAGTGTATCACCATAGAGAAAAGAAAACTTGCACTGTCAATTTCTCAATTTTCTGCCCAATTCTGACTTTAAGTATGTGGATGCCACAATCACCAACTGATTTGGGACTTGTTACAGTGAGCTGGGGACCCAAGCAATTTCAGATGTACATAATTTGCTGTACAGTTCCCAGGAGATACAGGCGTTATCTCCACCCACAATGGACAATATCTTAAATAACACTTAGCATAGGCAGAAGAGTTTGTTTTACACAGCTGGCTGTAACTAGGCTGTGGTCCTAGCAATCCTTATAAAAGGACAGTAGGGGATGGAGACTAAGTGCTTGCTTGGAAAAAACAAACTTCTAGTGTCGGTAGATGTGCATAATATAAGTGTTTTGACCTATTTTAATTTGTTTCACCTGTGTTTGAAGTAATATGGGGAAACCACCTGCTCATGTGGCCTTTCCTCAAAGTGAAGACTTCAGATAAGAATGCCAAATATATCACCTTCTAAAATTTGTCAAAATGCCTTTTTTTTTTTTTTTTCCTGATTCTGCCTGCAGAGCAACCTCTGTCTGAAAAGCTGTTGCCAGGGTAAATAAGGAAATGCATGAAAAAAATCTGGGGGAGTTACCAAGTCTGATCTTATCTTTTGTGTCACTATGTTTTAAGGCACTGAAGTTGTAGAGAAAAAACCACTTGAAAACTAAATTGTAACATTGTTTTTCTCCCCTTGACATATAATAGACACAGATGTGTCCGGGGTTTTTTACATGACAATTTGCTGGGTGTTTATACCCAATCCTAGTTGTAGAGTGTGACAAGATCACTGAAAGAACTCTCTTCTTTTTTTGTATTTTATCAAGCATAAACTCAAATACATAAGAAAGAGCTTTCAGGAGTTTCATTAAACATTTATAAGTGCTGCAGCAAATGTCTGAATTACATTTATTTTTATGCATGGAAGTATACTTCACTGCAGTATTTGTAAAATAAACTAGTGGCCCATTGAAAAGATCGTATCTTACATATTTTAAACAGTACTCCTCCTACTCTTCTAATTTCCACTTGGCTCAAAACAAACACACTGAAAATTGAGCTAAAACAGGGAAATGGCTGACACTATCACTGCAGGTTCAGGGAAGAATAGATGGGTGAGGGAAAGATAAAATAACCTCTGCGACCAAAAATAACATCCACTAATGCTGAAGTTGGGGATAAGTAAGCATTCAAAACTTTTCTAAATGCCACCCAAGTGACCCTTGCTAGGTAGTTTAACCATTAATATGATCAGTCAAGAATATAAGTTTTGCAATTAAGGCAAGATAATATTGAGACCATGGGAGGAATACCTATAATCCTGCTAGGGAAAAATGGGTGATAGGGAAAAAGGAGTAGTAATGCTGGAGCAACAAACATGTAGAAGAAATTTCAGGAAGAGCAACACAGTTTCAAAGTGCACCTTCCACAGGAAAGCAATGACAAGCAGTGCACCATAGGAATAGCTCTTCTGTCACTTCATTTATGGAAAGCCACTTGCTGTGAAGTAGTTGGGATCTGAGAGGTGAAGTTTGCTACACATAGATACCGAAAAGCTGTTTGCAAGGAAACAGTATGGCACAACAGCCTGGAACCAATCTTCTCACGCCCACCCTAAAGTGCTATTTACAAGCAATTCACCCACTGCAATATGGTTATTTGAATGCAACAGAGGACATGGGAAATGTGTATTTTGCTAGAGACAACTGACACTGCCAGGTTGCATTAAAAATCTGTTAATAGTACACAAGGTAGGTCAGAGCAGCCTTTTGAACTGACTGAAAACACTCTAAACTCTGAGAACAATCCAGCCTGCTGGCCCAACATTTTTCCAAGAAGTCATAGTAACCATTGGTGCTGGCACAGCTCACATCTTACATTAACACCTGTGGTATCTCAGTTGACTATATCATAGACCAAGTTCTTGGGAAGCTGCACTGTGACACAGGACAGCTGTTACTCAGGATGCAGGTGGCAGATGGGCCGAATTCATCAGTGTTAAACTATCTATTATGGGAAAAGGCAAATCATCTCATAGAACTATACACAGATGAGAGGGGAAAGCACTGCAGACACAGTAGATGATTACCAAAATTCATCAGCTGTTACTGAGAAAATGCATTTGGTTAACTTACTGTCCAGTAACTTTTGGAAATAAAGTTAGATTTTGCATTCCTGAGTTTCATTGTGTTTATACAGCCACAAATTGTGGCTTACCTCCCAGGGTCTCTGTCTTGAGCTTATTATTATTGACGCTGGTGTTAAAAAAAAAAATTGTCATGCCTGTTCATTAAAAATGTTCTCAGTGACTGTAGCAAAGACCACAGGCTGTTATGTCAATTGTTAAATGTAGAATTCTTCAACCATTTTTCAATCATTTATTAAAGCTCCATAATCAAGAGCAAAGAGAGGAAAAAAGAGGGAGTAAATTTTTGAAAATACATAGATTTAAGGAAAGACCTTGACTTTACATTGCTAGAAAGAGAAGTTTTATGTGTGCAAAGCTACTGCTGGATAATCAGGAAATATCATTAACACTTGGTTAAGGGAGAAAACTGTTTCAAGAGTAAGAATACTTTGGTTATATTTTTCCATCTGGTTAAGAGGAGTCAGATAAAAAAAGGCTAATGAACAAAAGTTAATCAAGACTCTTGGATGGCAGGTATCCAGCAAAGTTCAATACACATGCTACAGTTACTATTCTTTATGCTTCTGGATGCTTTTACAAAGTTTGTCCTGAGGCCCTTTCCACATGAGTTCAAATGTGCTAAAAGCTGTCAGACTTTTCCTTCCAATTTTGTATATGTAACTTCACCATTACAGAGAGGGCTGATGAGCTGAACGATGTAATACTGTGATACAGTCCTACAATTTTTGCATTGTTCTTTGATTTTAAGAGCCAATTCCCCAAAATATCAGGAAAATACAAATGTGCTTTATCTCTAATTTCTTCTCAGCTAATCCTTGCGCTTGGCTATGCCCAACCATACTGTGAAGCAAAAGCTGAGAAAAGCATTCCTGTACTACAGAACCCATGTTCCTTGACACAGACAGAAATGGCTTGTAAGAATCATTTAGATACCTCTTAAATATCCAGGCACAGAAATACTGGCAACGATGCCATATTATGAAACATACAGTTAGGTAGTAATCTGCTTTTTATATAATTTTTTGTGTGGCACAGAAGCAGTAATCCTCTGGCTGTAATAGAGTACTTGGTGTCTGTTGTGCTTGATGTTGCATAATGTGAAAGAGAAAATATAAAAGATCCGAATATGGCCAAGATTAAGGTATGCAAGAATAATGTGTCAGAGCCTAAATCTCAAAAAGAGAATGAAAATGAGCTGGTCTATCTAACTTGGCAAATGAGGAAAACATGGTTAAAAGTAAGTCTTATGTATAAGTTGACTGAATTAAATACAGCTTGAGAGTTAGAGGAATAATTAAAAAAAAAAAAAAATTAAAGAATATTCTCCTTATTCCCTGACTCAAGTGTTTTCAGTCCTTTCCAAATGGATTAAGGAAGATTGCCAGGGAGAAACAGAAGTTGTCATTAAAATCTAACAGGGAAGGTTCACTCCCTTTATTCAGTCCACTTCAAGCGGCCTCATGGTAAACAGTAAAAAATGAAAATAATTAATATAATTCTAAAGGGACAGGTTATAGATAGTTTGATATGCAGTTCATGGCAAGATTTTAGCCAAAGGTAAATTTCATAGTTGCCACTTTTCCAGCCATGATGTTTTATTTCAAATCAGTCTGCTTTTTTGTTTTGGTTTTAGTTTTGATGTTGCTGCGTTTTGCTGGTTTGTTGTTTTTCTTTTGGTTGGGTTTTTTCCTTTCCAGAGATCTGACATTTTGACGAAGTTCTAGAAAAAAAGTCCACATCATAAGTAACATCTGGATGGGGATGATCTGGCACTCCAGTCCACAAGGAGAAGCAAAAAAGTGACTAAGCAAATAATGGCTCTTTCAATCTTGTGTGTGCCCTCATGTTCACAGCTGAGAGGTTCTACCCCATTTCCCCACGTCATTACAATTCACTATCAGCCGTCTTTAACTTATCCTGTGCTGCACACCAGTAATGGCAGCTGAGAGCAGCTCTGTCTGGGACTCCGGTTGTGTTCACTTGTTTGCTGCATTTTGTTTTACTAATGGATTTCTTTCCTGCTAAATTTGTCTGTGGCTTTAAATGTGAAAGTTCCACAGAAACTGTGTATTGAAAGGCTTTTATTGTGGTTTGTGCTTGCTAGTCAGTAGTCCATGCATTCCCTGTAACAGATCCTCACCAGTGCCTCCCTGTCTGGGTGTTTTTTCAGATAGACTCAATTTCGTATCTGAGTTTCCTCACTGCATTTATTTTAGTTTTGGTACTTAAAATGATCTAAAGTTAAATAGAACACAAATTAGGAAAAGAGAATCACATTTGAAGTCAAAACAGAGTAGAAAACTGTGTTCTGCTTGCACATTCCCATTAAAGTCAAGGACACTGCATAAGCAGAAGACAGTTCAGAACAAGCTTTGATCCATAACTAGTGCTATTGTGCAAGGGGATTTACAACACTTTTAGCTGCTTGGTGTAAGGACACATGACACTTACTTCAGTGGGAGATATCTGGTTCATTAAACTTAATAATTAGCCTCAAGAAAATCTATACATTGGATTAGTTAAATCATCTTTTGCAGATACAGAAGTGCTCATTAATTAGTAGCAGGAATAATTTGAGCTTTACTGCAATATCAATCAGGATTAAATGTGTTACATAATTTATTCATTAGGCAACACAATTATTCTGCAGTTTAAAAAAAAAAAAATTTCTGTAACCGAGCAACATAAAGGAAAATATACAGCTATGCATTTTACAACAGCAAGAGAAATTATTACAGATGATACAACTAGAAACTCATGCCATTAAAAGGGAAGGTGCGCTAGGGCTTTCTTGCTACAATTCCGTTGAATTGAAGCTGTCTTGAATATTTGAGTATGTCCATCAATGTGTTTCTTTTCTTTCATATTTGCAGGTGCTAAAAGATTACTGTAGCAATTTGTTTTCATTGCCCCCAAATCCTTCACTGCAATGTAAAGCAGAATTCTTTTAAAAACCAGAATAGGGGGAAAATATTTCAATGGTGCACTATACCGCAAAGTTACACAAGGATACAAGTAATGACTAACCTAGTCAAAGATCATCCAGCAACATCAGCAAAATAAAGTAGCTTTGATACTATAAGGTGGTGAGGTACATTTTGATCTTCACCTCACTAATAAGCAAAAGCAAATAGGGGAATTCCAAACCTAAGCATCTCCTTCATTTTTCTAATCCCAAAGTTAAAAGCAAGGAAGAAACGCATCAGTCTCAGTTCTGACAAGCCCTCTCCTGGCCTGTCAGGAGTTTAATTCCAGTTAAACCGATGCCCACATCTGGGACAATTTTAGTTAAGTGGAGTTGCTGCAAAGATACATTCAAATCAGAGAAATGCTGGCTGAAAAAGGCCAAACTACATTTGGATATCTTTAGTTTTGGGGTTAGATTGCAGAATAATATTTTAAAATACATTCTACTGTTTGCAATAAAGGGATCAGAACTTTGCAGGCTTTGATTGGAACTGCTAGAAAGTGCTTTCGAGCTCTTGCCTAACAGCTTGAACGGCATTAAGTTTTATTCCCAGTTTATCCTGACATAGTGAAAGGCCTAAGTGACTGCAATCTGTGTTGTATGAGACTAATCCTTTCATTAGGCCTCAGTTGTACATTTCTGCACCTAACAAAGTCTGTTATGAAACAGTTTTTCTAGGAAATTTGAAAGAAGAAATGTGAATAGATTTGTTCAAGACAAGTAATTTCAATCACAGTTGTAGTTAATTAGTAAGGAACCAAACTTCTCTGTGGATGTGGGTTTTGCTGTCTGTTATTCCTCTGATCTTCCTGCCTCACTGCTGGCATAGCATCCCAAACACTTTGCGTTTACAATCCTCATATCTAAAGACCTACTTAAAAAGTATTGATATGGATTAGCAAGAAAACAAAGACAGTTAAGTCAGGAATCGAACTACGTGTTTTTGTGCATGTGTACAAATGTGTTATACCTACAGACCTTTGAAGCACAGCTTTAATCTTGTATCAGGGCTCTATCAGAGACTGCTCTGACACTCAGAGCTGCCAGAAACCTGGCATCCAGCTGTACAAACTCCTTCCACCTCCTCTTTTGGTCAGCACTTTCTACAAGCATAATACAAGGTGCTTATAGAGAATCTAGCCAGCTGTGTTGTCCTAAGGGATCGTGTCAATTATAACAGCATTATAAATGCCTTTATAATTTTATTTTTTACCAAATACATTGGAGGAGAAGGCTACTGCATTAATTTTTTGTTGCACAAAGACCTTCAAAAGCAGGAATACTATCAGGCTGTTTGTTTTGGTATTATTGTGTGTGTGTGTATATATATATATATATATATAAAAAATATATATATATGTAATTACTATAAGAGTGATTATATATATTACTTGAGCCAAAAATGTTTCTAAAGTTCAATGTAAGAAGCTTTTAAATTTAATTTGTGACATTTATTATTTTAAACAAAAATGAATAGTAAATGCAGAACAAACCCGGAAACTATTTATGACTTTGCATTGATTTGGGGAAATTTTCAGTCAAAGAAAGTGGATGTGAATTTTAAAAGGTGAGTACATTTTCTTGAGACAGCTTCATGGTATGCAATTGTAAATTGCACCATTGATGAAACATTTTGTGGCTAAAAAGTTTCTTTTTGACAACTTTCCCACCTTGTAGCAGAAGTTCTGGATATTTTTTGTCTCATTGACTTTACCTTTTGTTATCACTCACTATCCCTTTCCCCCAGCCCAACTCTGCTCTTTCATTTGACTCAGAGCAGCTTTTTTTTCTCTCCAGTTTTCAGTTCACCAAATAAAAGAAGCACCAAATAATGGTTCACATCACTCTCATACTTATTCATAATTTGAGTAGTTCACACTCATTCCTTCCCAGCCTGAGTGGCTAACACTCAACTGAGATCCAGAGGTACAAGGGTGTTTCTCTCTGAGTAATGCTGTGTACATCAGGGAGTTTTTGTCTGTGTTTTCTACTTCTGGGGCAGCTTTCAAAAAAGAATGATGATGAGAGTTGCCAGTGGTAGCTTTTGATAGAAACAACAGTAACTGTGGCTGCTCCCTGTATGTTCTAACACTGTGGTGAAATAAGCCATTATGGTATCTGTATCCTTAGTCAAAATTTCATTCCTCAGTTGTCTTCTCTTATTTGCATTTGTGTGCTGGAATGAAGAGCTAAATTGTACCTCTGGATTTAAGTAGCTGTTAGCAGTCATAACCATCTCAGCAGAATTCAAAACTAGTCACCTTTACTACAAATACAGTACTGCAAATTAGCCACATGCTACAAGTGAAGTCCTAAGATAACATATTAGTTGTGCCATCCACATGAATATTTAGCTCTTGAAGGAGGGCTGCTACATTTTAAAAGAAGCATTAAATTAAATAGTAGTAATGCAATCTCAATAAGATGATTAGCTTAATGGGTCTAGTCCTAGTTCTGCAATAGGCTGGAAGAAATTTCTCAAGTGATGTAACAACACTGTGCACTGTAATTTAGTATCTATTTATCCTGTTGCAGCAATACAACAAATATTTCTAAGAGAAACAATAATACTTAGTGCAGTATATCTTAGTCTTTAAATTGCCTTTCCGTAATATTTAGGCCCTTGTTTATTTTTATATTGTAGTACTATTTCAAAAAAATTTCAATTATTTCTATCAGATTCCTACTATTTGTGCTACAACAGTAAGTATTTTTCTGCATAATTCAAAGTAGGGTGAACGCCTTTATGGTTGAGATCACAGTAGGTTTTCAAGCTGGCCAGAAAACCATGAGTTCAAGTCCCACACCAAGACTTGGACAGAAACCCAGAAGTGATACCGCAATGCAGTATTAGAGATAATACTGCATTTGATTGTTTGTTCTTTAGGATGAAAGCTAAGTTTGTGTTTGCTTCATTAACCTTGAGTAGTGGTTTTGTGGAAATGTTTCAAAATGATGCTTTTAAAAAAGAACATATAATAACCCTATTTCCTGGTCAGCTGTCATTTCTCCTCCTACTCAGTATTCAAAAATTCCCTTACAAGCTGTTAGTGAGCACACAGTAGTTGTTCTTTTACACTTCTGATAGGTATGTCCCTATTTTGGGAAGTACTCAGAGATGAGGATAAATGTATCAGGTCACATTCTGGTTTTGCACTTCCAACACTCTCTCTGGGCTGTAGTGTTTTTAAGAAAAATTGTGCACTGAAGTGACTGTTGGAAGAGTTCCGGTGATCTGGGGCAGGGCAGTAAAAGTCCTGCCATCTTTGAAACTGGTGAAACATGTAGCACTGTGTTGATAAATAGGCAAGCTTGTATCACCATCCACCAACTCTTGCATAAGGATACAAAGGATAAAGATTCTTGAATTTTCCATCTACTCATTTTACATGAGTGGAAGACTGGAAAATCAATTAACATATATATGGGTACCTAGTTAGATTTCGTCCTTGTCCCTAAAGTATCTGAATGCTTCATGCAGATCTCGTTCTTACTCTGTTGTCTGCACAACTTCCACCACCTGCTTATTTGCCTAAGTATGGTATGGAATACTTTTATTCAGTGAAATAATTTAAGGCATAATGGATAGATTATTTCTAAGGAAATTTATATTTGGAACTACAATTTACCTTGTTTCAGTTGTTAGTGAAAAATTGTGTCTCAAATTTTGTATTAGGAAGAATATATAAAAACAGTGGCTATTTCATGTTTTCCAAAAAGTGACTGTTCTTGTAAGTTCTGATGAAAAGATTCTCCATAGGAATATGTGCTCAATCTCTGGTTTCTGTATATGACCTTGAAATAAGTACTACAGCTGATCATGCCTTAATTGTTGGTCTTGACCTGTTCTGTTCCTGCAGCTCACTCATAAAAGCTCTGCAATGACCAATTGATGTCTTCAGTATCTATTAAAAGGTCAGAGATTTGTCCTGAGATGATGTTTCCTTTATAGACTAATGTATACTGCGCCTGGGAGCATAGAGTTCAGGGGCAGTGGCAGAAATAATGCTTTAAGCAATAAAAACTAATTTTTTAATGGGAATTGTAATCCAGTTTTCCATGAAACGATCAAATATCTATTTGCCCTGTGTTAGCCTATATGGCTCTACAGTTAGGAAAATCTTGTTTTTTCTGGCTGGATTAAAATGAAGGGCAACTAAACAAATGACAAGAATAAGTGAAGGTTGGAGAGGAGAGCATTAAACAGAGAGAGCGAACTAGAAAAGGTAGTTGGAAATTGGTCTCCTGTTTGCAGCATGAACAATATCTTTAGATACATTAGGTGTCAGTACCTTCACTTAGATAAACAGAAATTTAAAGTATGGCCTAGACATTGAGGAATTATAAAACCAGAATGGTGTCTCTGGTAAAACAAGGCAAACATTTAAGTTTTCTGAAATTTTCAAAAAGTAGTTATAAATTTTTTAGAATTATATAATAAAATAATGATGGGTAGCTAAATAATAATTTTTTAATTTGTCTGCCCACTTTATAAATAAATGTATTAAATGAAAACACCATAGACTGCTTTTTGTTGATTTCTATGTAATACAAAGGATACTACAGGATCTTACAATAAGTACGTCATAGATCTATTTTTGTAAGTATTTTTAATATTCCCTGTAAGATATATTAAAAACCATATGAAGATACTATGTTGTGTGTAAAAAATAAAGATTGAAAATGCAAATTTTATCTCTAATTATATATCAGCCATTATAATTTACTGAATTTCACAGAATCTGAGGGTAAACAGTTTAGGTCAAAAGCTTTTTTATCAGTTTTCATCTTTCACTCACAAAAATGCTTCAATTGCTTTAGAGTGAACATTTTAAGAATATAATGTAGATCTTAAGGAGAACTCACTTTCAACAACATTTCAGATTTCAAAACTATTATAAGGCTGAAACTTGAGACTTTTTAAGAATGTTTAGTTAAAGAAACTCTATGCCCATTTTTTGATTACAGGATGTTTGGGATCAGTGTTTGAGTTATTTATGCTCCTCTTTGAACATTTCATAAAGCCTTATTAATTGTTGATATTAATGAGACTTATACAATAGGACTAGCCACATTTTTTCTTTAATAGTTAATGAAATTAATGAAATTAAAGTAATATTTTAATAATACATACGTCTGTCTTTCTCCATTGTTTGTTTGACTGTTTTTTTTCCTGCCCAGAAGATCAAAGTTTAAGTAAAAGCTTTCATCCTAAGTTTTTTAAATTTTAGTCATATTCAATTTTGTTCTGGCAGTTTGAAGCCAAGCTTTTTGGCTTAGCGGATATTGCAACCTTCTCTGTGCCTTGAAATAATGCTCACTTTTTCCCAAGCTTTCACAGAGAAATTCAGCATTTGCAAAAATGATTGAGTTGAATCATGACCTGAAAAGTTAGTAGGGTGGAGCTTGATAAAAATTATTTCTGTTGTTTTTATTCCCCAGTTTGGCCAAGAACCAAAATATTTCATGCTGTCTCGTACAGTCATTTATGCACAAGTTTTCTTATTGTGCTTATATATTTCTGACAGAACCTAGATTTGCTTTCTTTCCTTTTGGAGTGGCCTGTAATATATAGCATCGCCAGAGGATCCTCATTCCTGAAGTCTGAACAGGGCTCCAAGTGCAAGGGGTACATCAAGCTTTCTGTTTGACTTTTTCACTTTAATACAGAGCAAATCCAATTTCAAATGTAATATTGATTGTATCTTTGATAAACAGTGTTAGGTATCCAATTATATAATTATGAGTGATTACAACCACCATAGTAAGTACAACTGAAACTATTTACTGTATTTCCCATAAACTGTATTGAAACGAAAAATCAACATTGGTACCAAACCCAATGAATATTCACTGCTGGATTTTGCTAGTTTCTCTGAAGAAAAACATTCTGGAATAGTAGTGAATTTGTAATTTGTCCCTTCTGTGTCCCATACTCTGATATTTATTTCAGAGGTAACATGAAAAATATGTGCAAATAAGTATAAGTAGAAGCGATGAAAAAGACATCAATACTCCTTTTATTTCTATATTATTGTTTGAAGATATTAGTGGGTGCAGTATATTATTGCTCAATTTTACAATTGTAGAAGATAGATGCTCTATGATATAATAAGAAAAGTATCAGTGAGCTATTCAACAAATCAGAGTTACCACTTTCCTAAATTTGCAGCTCAGACTAGATTTTCAGAAAAGTTCTTATTTAGGGACAGAATGCAGGCCATAATTTCATACCCAATTAATAATCAAAATCCTTAAAAAGAACTGAATCAGTACACTTTTCTTGAAAATCTGAAGGAAAGGTGAAGATATCTTATAATTTGAAAAAAAACTTCAGGGTTAAAACTATGGGCACCTTTGTAAAGAAAGACTGGGATTCTTGCTAACTGGCAAACCACAGAACTGAGTAAACAGCTGCTTGCTAGGCATGCTCATCGGATTCATATTCAGCATGTGACCGTACCAGATGCTTTACCCGAGTTGAAGGATAATTTCAATAGAAGGAAAAAATGTAATTCTAGGTACTCTTGAGAATTCACATTTCCCTTCTTCTCCCCACTGAAAGTTATAGCAATGTTAAAGGTGAAATGAGCTTTATGCATGGAGCTAACAGGACACCTCTTCAGCAGGTTTTTGCATGCCTGTCTCTCACTTGCTTAAACTCAGACTTCTCAGTGACTCTAGGACTGTAGCCCTGAGAGTCTAAAATTTCTCAAAATAGTTTTGATTTGACCATCACTGATTGAAGGCTGATACACTTGGCACAACTAAAACAGATTTTAACTTGATTCAATCCTAGCAAAGTTTTCCTTTGTACACTGCTGTTGCGTAAGAACATTATCAGTTTGCTCAAAGCATTGCTAGTGCAGCACAGACTCAAGAAGCTTTCATTTTGTTTTTGGGGTTTTGGTTTTTGCTTGTTTGACTGTTTGGCTTTTTCTTTAGTAATTTTTATTTTCTTCTACAATATATAGATGGTATGTCCACAACAGGTAATAATGAACTTTCTTTACAATTCTTCAATCCCTTTTTGGAAAGTTTCCTTCACAAATAATATTTCAGAGACAGAATGATAACTTTGATTGCTGATCTCAGTTCAGTATCACATACATTTCTGGTACTTTATTCCTGTAAAATGTAAAACACTATCAAACTCCAACAAAGATATGCATGAAGGCCTCTATACTGCCTAAAATATTGAAAGAAAAGCTGAATTTACCATTGCAGGCTTTAGAAAAAGCAGTTTGAGGTGATGCGAGGTACCTCTTTAGCCAGAGGTTCTGCTTACCTTCTTTCTTGCACTTCAGAAAGGCTGTTTAGGTAGACTTAATGGAACTACCAATCCTGTACTCAAAAAAGGCTTCTATTTAGCTTTAACACTTTAAAATAAGACCCTATTTTTTTCCAGCCAATAGATCTGGGCAGTTCGGGCGTTGAACTCACTGCCCTGATCTCTAAAATTTCCTATGATTATTTTGGATACAAGGATTAAAAATGTAATTTCAAAGAATAAATATGCCATAACCCCACAGATTAGGGCTGAAGTTAGTATGAAAATACTTCAGTTTTAAAATACCTGCATGCTGTTTTGCTCTCATAATTGCTTGCAAACTGTACATTATAATATATTGTGTATCTAAAAAACAATGCCTTGCTGATTATTTAAAAGGTGATCTGTTCAACAGAGTTGCAAAAAAGCATGTATTTGTAAAGCCTTTATCAAATATGTAACTATTTTCAAGCATTTCAAATCCAGATAATAAAATAAAAGCTTTTCAGTTATTCAAAAACCTTAGAAATGAAACTCAATTTCTTTGGAAGGTTTGGTTTACATTTGTTTTGTTTGTAGATAAAGATCATAAATAAATGGGATGTAAACACAGTTTTGAAAGTTATCTTAGTCATCAGGTAAAGTTGTTTTGTAATACCTGTGTGTAAAGATAACTGTGTTTCTCTGCAAAGCACAGTATCAGAAACAAGGATAGAAAAGCCATCCTTTTGGCTCTTGCTCACATTCTGACTTTAGTCAAGCCTTGTAGGGCCAAGTATCTTTAACGGTTCTTGACAAAAACAAGTCAACATTTGCAATTGGCTTGTCACGGGCAATCTGACAAGGAATATTTGGTCCAGAATATTATTTGTATAATCTCATTCCTTTAAATTAAAAATAAGGCACATGTCCCAGTACTATGCACGCTAAATTAACCCTGTGCAGAAATAAAGCACATACAAGTAGCTACCCTGAACACTACACTGTATCTGTTACATGCAGAAACGGGTGCAAATAAAACGTCGGTCTGTAAATCTCTCATCTACTGCCTTAGACATAGGAATGGCTCTGCATCTGAGCTGAAGTAATAACACACTTAAATAAAAAGCTACAAATTGAAAAACCCTTGCATAATACTGTATTTTAATGCATATGCTAGATGTGTTCTCTCCTGCATCAATTTACTGATTTACAAATTTACTGATGTAGGGGCAACCAGCATTTCAAATGGAATGCCAGGAACTGCTGCTTACACTCTCAAGATACTTTCATCTGTCACATGGGCAGAGAGTAAAAGACAGTTCCTATTAGGCAGTCAGTAAAGCAGGTTTGATGAACTTTTAAACATCACGTTAGGGTGATTGAAAATAAAATCCAGCATGGAACAGAGAGATCTGCAGGCGTTAAATATGTATGCAATATGGGGAAAAATTAGTTTAATAATAAAATTAAAAATATTGTCAGTGTTGGTTTAGTCAGTGGAAGTATATTTGATGAAGTTTATCAGCACCTTCAAGCAGCAATTTAATTCATCATTAATAATATTCATTAAATCGCTTTGTCACATTGTGCTTGTTTAACAGTCCTTGTCTATAGATGAAGAACTGAGAGAAAATATGAAATGGGTTACAAATCACAATAGGCTGTCAGACCCCCCAGCTGGGGTGACTTAAGTAGGATTATGTCTCAGTTATCTTTTTTAATATCCTCACACGGAATCACATTCCTAAATGATGGGTGTTTGAAGAGGTACTGCTTAAACCCATGGGTCTGACATCACTGCAGTGGCGCACAAAGTGTAGGATTCCGGATGTTCTGCTGTGCTCTGTGTTAGGAGCCAGCTCCAGCAGGACGCTGAGTGCCATCAGTGCCAGCAGGCAGATGTGCTGAGCTCCTGAGGAGGTAACACACTTCCATATCGATTGTGGTGTTCCACAGGGTAGGGGAAGGGTAGCTGGCATTGTCCTAAAGGAAAAAGCCAGTATTAACCCTTGAAGAAAACAGCAGACTTCTATCTCCCTTAGCCACTAACCTGGAAGAAAGAGTATAGGACAAGTCTATCATTTTTTGAAGAAAATGTGAAATTAAAAGTCGCAGAAGAGAAATGGAGAAGAAAATGTTGTCTTTTGCAGGACCTAGATAAGGAAATGTTAGCAATAAACTTTTTTCTTCTGAGATGAGACAGTTTTTCAATAATGTTACCTCACTACTGAAAGTCCCTGAAAGAATTCGACACAGTGTGAAAAATATTTCTCTCTCAGAAGATCTGATTTTTTGCATATCTTTAATGACGAGCATGAAGTGCTCAATAATGTGTACCAGGGGCACTCTGGTAAGTTGCCAGTGCAGTTGCATTTATCTCCTAGTGTAAGACAATAGATTAGCTGCTTCTAAAACTTAGAATTACTCCATCACAACTTTCTTTAGCATTAAGCTGGTTTGGATGACTGTATCCACAGCAAAATAAGCATTAGGATGTTTGTTTTCTTCTAAACTCAAACACTTTTCTATAAAAAATCTGCCAAAGAAAACCAGGCAGCTGCCTAACAGCTAGGCAAACTGGCCTCTGTTACAGGAAAACACTGAGTTCTTCGCAATAAAATGTGTACCAACATGGAATTTATACCATGTAGCACATCAGTAATGATATTACAAAAGGTCTTCAGTCAAAAAATATCTAGGTAGCAATTTCAACCATCTTTAATGTGTAATGTAAAATGATTTCCTAAAGCATGAATAAGTGTATCTAAGTTATGCAAAATTTAATGTCTAAAACTTCAGGTAATAAGGAACCATTGAAGAAAGAGTAAGAGTAGTGTATAAAAGTAGCATAGATGCCACTTTGTATAACAAAATATATGTAAAATATCCACATGTGGGCTACTGAATTGAGAGGAAAAATGACAGAAGTATGTTGTCTAACTCATTAATTCTTCGAGCATCACAGAGGGTATAGCTCAAATGCTTTCTCAAGCATCATAGCAGTCCATTCAACTACTCAGAAAAATCAGTAAATGTATTCAAATACCAGTTGGCTCAGCAGAGAACTCATGACTGAGATCCAGTAAAAAAAACAAACAACAAAGCACCCCCAATAAAAATGATACTTAAAAGAGGTGGGAGCAACGGCAGGCTACAGGAGAGGAATACTGAAACGCTGGGATCATTTTGGAAAAGGAAAAGCTGAGCTAGATTTGAAACTCCGGGGATATCAAGGGCAACAAGAAGAGCTTGTGTTGCTAGTATGTTAGCAGTAAAAGAGTGAACAAGTATAACTTGAGTCTGCTGATGAGTGGGGAGGGTGACTTAGTGACAGTGGATGCAGATAAGCTGATGTACTTTAAACATTAACCACCTCAGTCTGGGAAAGGTTTGAATCTTGAGGTAGTGGAAGAGGACTGAGACAGTGATCTGTTGAGAAATTTGAGTCCAGCTGCGTCCAGGATAAAGCACACTGGGTTGTATCATCAGGAGGTTTGCCAGTAGAGAGAGGAAAGTGATACTTCCTCTTTACTCAGTGCTCAGTTGATCACACCTGGAATAGTGAATACAACTTTGGAACCCTAGTACAAGAGAAATGCTGATAAACTCAAATGAGGCCAGCAGAGGACACCAAGATGGATGTGGACTTAGTGCACATGTCCTTTGAGGAGTGGTTGAGGAAATTGGCCTTGGCTGTGACCCTAGAGTATAGACAGCTCTGAGTGACTTAGTAACAGTCTTTCAATAGGTGTGAGGAAATTACCAGGAGATGGAGGCAGGATTTTACTGAGGTGCATGGCAAAAGAATGATAGGCAATGCTTTAAATAGGTATAAAGAGAAAAACCAGTTTCAATATGAGGGTACTGGAACAGGTTGCCCAGAGAGACTTCATCCTGGCATCCAATCGGACAAGTCCTAAACAACCTACTCTGAATTCTGGGTTGCTCCTGCTTTCGGCAAGAGACTGGACTGGACGACCTCCCAAATTTCTCCTGACCTAAATGCTTCAGGATTCTGTGAAAATATGATGGTTATAAAAGACCAATCTAAGAAAACGATTCTTTGCTAAACTGGAGTGGTAAAATGCTACATATTAGAGTATGTGCCATACTAACAGAATGCTTTCGGAAAGCAAATACATCTGAGTGATTGCTATTTAATGATTCCCATGTGAAATAAAGCATTACTTGTCATACAGACTGTGCCAGTTTCTAAAAAACAAGATACAAACAAAGAGTGAAGTCCAGGAGAGGAAAAAGTTACAATCTAAACTAGGTTATGAGGATATCCCTAGTTAATAATAAATTTTAGAGAGATGTTAGTTGAATCTAAACAGATGTATTATATGCTACAGAAATGTCATTTTTTCCCACTGGAAACTTTATGTAGATCTCACAAGTATTCAGGATCATGAAGATCAGAATCCATTATAGACACCTAAAAAGCTGAATCAAGCTAGAGTCTGATAAAATTCCAATTCTTTGACTGTTTGAAAAGTGGAAGTTTTTTGTTTTGAGAAGGAAATAAAGCCCTGTTTGTTGCACAATACATGCAGCACCAGTTAAAGACAAATAATACTTAGGTAAATTTTGCTTTTTAAAAAATAATAATGCACAGTCTGTGTATGACTGATTTGTGGTAGCACCTGAATAAGTGCTACAATTATCACAACAAAGTTCAATGTGAGACAGGGAAATGATAATTTTTTCCTGTCAGAAAAAAGCATGAGCTTAGCAGCCACTGGACTTTCTTAACCATGCCTCCTGTATTTTTAATTTGTCATTTATTTGGCAGCTCTACTTTCTGTATCAGATTTGGAAAAGCTGAGGGCTGAAGCTGACAGAGGACTTGATTCCACCTTTGTGTTCTTTTAACCCTGCATCAAGAGAAGTAAACAGTTTGGACACTTTTGCCATTCAGTACAATCCCCACCTGTCTCTAACCCCATTCTGGCACTTCAGGGTCATGTGTGTCCTCTCTACAAGAGGAAGTCATTTCTCTGGAAATTATTGTTTATTATGACAGGACAGACATGTACACAACTGCCCTACCTAGGGTGTTGTCTTGGACCTCACCTGTGGTCTGAGATGCTCATATAAGAAAAATCCCTATTAAATGCAATTCCTATTAAAGGTAGTTTTACAGAACTATCCTATCCCCTGTTGAACATAATTTTATATTCTCAATCTGTCATCCATTTTTTCGACTTGATGATTTTGGGGATTTTTTGTGGCATTTTTATATATATGTACACTGGGAAATGTTACAATGCAACTTTGGTGTACTGTATTGGAAAAGAGAAGAGGATAGTGCAAAAATGCAGTAGAGAAGGATGGTTTGGAACTGTGAGCTTTTCCAGAATAATACGTCTTTTGAGGTAAAACACTGCATTAGTCAGTCAGCTCATTAGGGGCCACTTTAATTTGCTGTTCAGTTCAAACTTCCTGTGATTGAATGTATTTAATAAGAAAAATGCTTTATTAGCAAAACTGTTGTGAACTACAGATTATCAGTTTGTATTCTATGATGGGGTAGGAGGTAATTTTGGCAGCTCCTCAAAGTGGTTTTCAAACCTTTTGAGAACAAGAAATGCACTTATATAGTATATATTATACTATATACAAATATTTGAAAATCTAGTCCTAAATTTGATTTTACATGTAAAACTTCAAGTCAGTGATTTCTCTTGCAGTAACTGAACCTCAGTGGGCTCTTCATAGCTACAATAACTTGGCTATATCTGATATTTTAGTGCCTGTGAGACCTAAGGGGTAATTGGCCACAACCCCCCCCAACATTTAGATAATCTACTTTCCAGGTAACAGTCGAGATTAAATGTGCAGAATTGTTTCTCCATAATTTCAAAAACAAGCAGACGTCTTGGGGTGACAAGATTCTTCAGATATTCCTCAGAAAGTGAAAATAAAATCCTTTGGGTTTTTTATTTACAGGAAAATGATCCCAAGGTGAAAAAGGATTAAGAATAAAATATTATTTAGAAGGGAAACAATTCAATCAGTTCCCACAAAGCAGGGACAAACGCTCTCGCACATTCAAATGTTAAAGAGATTATGTTTGAAATGCAAGCAGCCACACACAATGTATTTGTTGGGCTAATAATTATGTTTTGCAAATGATGAGTTCTGCAGAGACAGTGATGCTAATGGTAATTCTGCTACTGCAGGATCTGTTTTTTTACAAATGAGGTCAAAAGACAACCAGAAATGCCTGTAAATAGATCTGCGTGGTCTATGGAATAGCTCCCTTAGCTGTAATGTTCTTATTTTGTGTAGTTGTTTCTGTAAAATAGCCTTGCATACCCATCAGCTAGGAAGAGTTGTCTGTGAAACATGCAGTCCTTCCTCTTTTCCCCTCTTTAAATTACCGTGAACATAGGAGGGGGAAGCCACGTGCACTCAGCTCCTGATCTACAAACATCACACAAATCAGACACTAATTCTGCTTGTAGCTGCAGTAGCACTGAGTAGTTTTTAATTAACTTTTTAGGCATTTGGGAGCATTGTTAGATCCTACTTCTAATCCTGACATGAGGAGTGATTTGCAAGTTTCAGGATAAAGAGGAACAAGGTTTTATTACATTTTGTGGTCATCCACAAACAGTACTCAAACTCTTCTTTATCCCTCTACAAAACTTTTCTTTAAAACTCTGTAAGTAAAACACTAAAGGTGCTCCTGTGCATTATGTACCCATATTTTTGTTGCCATAAACAGTGTAACTTAACAGAAAGACTAAGGATGCTCTGCAAAGGATGGTCTGAATGGCAAACCAGCATGGACTGGCTCAGGATTGACATTATACATAGGCTTTCATACCAGTTTGTGAGCTACTCCATTAATCCACACAGAAGGCTCAGATGTTGATTTATAGATACCTGGTTTTGTACTTCAAGACTGCTACTACTCTCTCACATTAATATGGTTATGTTGTCCATGACTCCAGAAATAGTCCTTCTGGGAAGCGTTGTTTCCTGTTGGATAGACTTTGGTGTTAAATTGATTCCTGGTATATTTTATCAAGCAAAAATAACACTGGGCACTTAAAATGGAAAAAATTGAACACATTTTCCTTTCTTTTATTGTCATTATTTAAAATGGCATGGACTTTAGGTTTTCTTTCTTTCTTTCTGAATTGGACGACATTTTTTAAGCAAGTAGACAGAATTGCAACAGTATTTTACCTTAAATACCATGACAATAGGATTTATGGACTACTGAGTTTCATGCTCTTTTGAAAGTATGAAAAGAAATGCCATAAACATACAAAATACTAATGAGATTATCTGGCATTTTTTCCCAGAACGGAAGGAGTAAAGCAGATTGACATAAATGAGTTTTGAAAGGAGGAAATTTGCAAGCTATTTTCAGAAATACACTTGCATTGATTTGAATGAAAATCAGCAAAGAATGCTCTAAGAAATAATCTCAAAAGGACACAGACGCCAAAGTCTGAGAACAGCTGTAAGTGCTTTAGCACATGCATGTTAGTGATGAAACACATTTACGTGATGATTAACAGCTTTTCAAGCAGCCTAGGTATAAGACAAAGGCAAAAATCCCTAATATGTCTGTGTTCTGAAGTTATCTCTGCCTGTCTATCGTGTGGATAAAAATGGAGAAAAGTTTTGTCTGTGTTTTGCATGTTTCCTTCATTATTTGTTGTCTTTTTATGCAGCAACAGAGATCCAGCTAAAATTAGTTAGCAAAGATATACTCTGTGTCTGTACAAGCAGTGCTCCAATGCCTAAAGATCAGGATTCCTTAGTGTTACAAAAATTAAACTTTGCAATTTAATTCTATGAAAGATGTTGGTCTACAAGCTAAGTCCTGTGTCAGTAGGTATTGATATCTTGCTGTCAGACCTCTAGGAGCGTTTCTGGCCACAGAAACAATCAGTTGCCATATAGTCCTGTGCATTTGCTCAAAGAAGGCCAAGATTTCATAAACTGGTACTGTCAAGGATCAGTATTCAGATTTTGTGATAAAACCTAATCTCCTAGTATTTGAAGAAAACTCTTGTGTTTCTCTGAACTGACCATTTAGGCAAGACCTTCTGGTTTCTGCTGCAGTCTAATTTGACAAACCAGAGATTTAAATGAGGTAATGGCAAAATGTAAGAGAAAGTATTTTTATTGACTGTGTTATTATGGAGGAGCAAGGACAGGAAAGCAAGAAATTTCAGCAGGGAGGCAAGTACTGAATGCAGCTGTGATTTCTGGCCTATGCATTCTGCTGGTCATTTCTACTCACTGTCAGTAATGAAATAGTTAATAATGTTGACACTTAAATACCATCTTTAGGTTTTCATGATATGATGGCTCTTTGCTAACAAATAAGCCTGAATACATTCTTTGTGTGGATAACATTTCAATGCTATAATTGAAGGCAGTAGCAAAACTAGGTATAATAAGATCTATAATTGGAATCCAGTTAATGAAACAGAAAAAGACAAGACCTTCCCTTTACACTGTTTACTCTGGCTTTTTTTTAGATTGAATTTTGGTATCCTTTGTGGTGATCTTTCCTGATGAGATTTCACTGTGATTTCAGTAACAAAGAATAAAGGAAATTAGAACTGAAAAGAGAAAGTTGGTGAGGAAGCTTAAAACTGAATATCTGTGGAAATTCTGGAGGTCAAAAACCATTTTGTAACTAGTTATGGCTATAATTCTGCTTTCAAAATGAAATTTCAGTTTAATATGCAAGAAATTATTCAAATATGTATGCTATTTCCTTTAAAAAAACCCCAGTATAGCAGACTAAAAGTTCAGGCTGTACAAAATCATAAGACAAATAGTTCCCACCTCAGAGATGTGAACTTTCAGAGTTGCAGACACTATGAAACGAGCTAGGAACTATAGAGCCACAATACCCCACTGTCATTGTCATTTATCCACTCTGCCTGGACTGAGGTTCACAGCTACAGTTCTGATTGCTTTTGAGATATGCGGTTTCCAGAGTCAATTAGCAATTTCCATAGTCAGCTTTGTCTTGCTACTCTGAATCCTATATTGCCTGATTAAGCTTTTTCCATACTTAGCTGGGAAGAGCTACCTAGCACATAGACTGAGTCATATGCTAAGTCAAGTATGTAGGAAACACTTTAAAACTGGACTTAAAACCACTAACATAAAATCTAACCCATACCACTGTCCTCTTTCCACTGCTTGGAACCAGAGGGAACAGCACTGATGTCAACACTGGTGTTACTCGAAGTGCCATGTTTGGAAATTTGTTTCACATCAAATATGCAAAAGGCTGCTATTAGAAAAGCAGTGGCTCTTCCCCCGTGTCTATTGCAAGGTATGATGTCTGATTTTCTCTCTGCATCTCTTTTTGATATATGGGCCAGTTCGGTGGAGAAGGGAAAGAACCAATCAATAACATGAATTAGGAGTATGCAATAACTCTCTTCTCATAATGTAACATTAGAAAGGATGCCCGATGAAGATGGAAAGAGGACACAATAAATCATGTGAAACCACACCAAAAATAGACTGACAGCATCTGTTCTTTTTGTCTCATAACCCAAAACCAAAATAGCTTTCACTACAACTAAAATGAGCATATTCAAAGCAGATAAAAAATTTTGTCAGGAGTGCCTAATTAAAAAATGAAACTCTTTTGAGTATGTGTATCATATTGTAACCTTATAGTGCCCTTTCAGTCTAGAATGTGTCACGATTCTTACCGCTACGGCACACTTTTCGAAAGTCAGCAATAATTTTTTTCTTTTTAGCTCAGACTAGGGAAATCTGGGCCCCTTGACTGGTGTAAGTGGGCCCTGTGACATTCTGAATCCTGACATTAAATTGTGCTATGGAAGTCCAGTGGAAGAAGAGTTCCGTCTTAACACTGTACTGAAATGAGAGACTCCTGATCCACTAGCCTGCAGGTTTTTTATTCGTGCCATGGAGGAACTCAAAACTGTCAGAATGGATTTTTCTAAATTAAGATTTTTTTTCTGTTACAGATGTAGTACCTATAATAATAGCAATTGTATTCTTCATTACTTATTAAAATTATATATATCTACTCATACCTTTCTGACCCTAAACACTGACAAAGAGAATAATTTAGAAGTCAATTTAATTGTCCTATTTATTCAGATACTATCTCTCATTATAAAAGTCCCCTCCTTATTTAGAATCAATTCATCTTTACCTGGGGAGAAAAAGGAATATATTGGAAAGTCAAGGAGTTGAAAAATAGGAGTGAAATTGACATGTAAATAAACTTTCTTAGGACATCTAAGAGGTGCTTTATCATAATCATTAAGTATCCCACATGAAATGTGAATAAGAAGTGACCCACAGTTCTGGGCAGACACAGGAGCCATATCAGAATGGGGATGGGTAAATGAGATATTTGGATCACTGAGGTATTGTCTCACTGCTGATGGCTCTCCTTGCTGCAAAATCAGCAGTACTGAATGGGGCAAGGCATGGTGTTTTCTCAACAAGTATTAAAGCCCAAGGTAGAAACACTGCGCTACAGACGTAAGAAGGGATGTTCTCATTTATTTCCAATAGTTCAACACCTTCAGTTATATCCTGGATTTCATCCAAGGGCTATTTTAAGAATGCCTGGAAAAAACCCCTGCATTAAGAAAGGGTTTTTTGACAGGTTTGTGTGGGGGGTAACGCTTTCTTTATCAAAATGCAGTCAAACAGTATTTCTTATATCAAGAAGTCCTGCACCAGTAGGGTATCAGAGAGATTTGATTCATTGACCTTTCTCAACAGCTCTAGATAAGGCACTGAAACTATGGTCAAGGCTGCAGTTGTTGACCCTCATGCTAGAGCTAACCTAAGAGGACTTGACACAAATGTAAGCAGCTTTCTTTTCAGTTGTATTTTTTATTGACTGGTAGGTTCACACAAACAGGTGGTAAAATGCCTGTGCTAACTGAAGTCTAGATGATGAGCTTCTAAATGAACTCCTGATCTTTCTATTTAAGAACACTTAATACCATTTTCACTTTATTTTGTCAGTACATTTGCACAATTTTTATTTTCTTATCCTCAAAAAAGAGCAGAAAAGGCCTTAAAATATTAGTTTGGAAATGTGCTTTGAAAATGCAAATTTGTTTAATTTGCAGTCAGTTGTAGCAAATTATTTTTTTGAAACTGGGTAAATGGCAAGTAGTTTGTGAGGTTTGTACACACTCTGCAAATAAATGCTTGATCTTATCTTTGCTCAAAGCTGTACTCCACCACAGTTCTCAACCCTAGAATATCTGATGCATATAGGCTAAGCTTAAATGATCCTACCTTCCTTTAACAGGTATCATCTGCAAGCTTAGACATATCCCATTATTGCCCACAAAGCATACAGTAAGAAGTAAAAATGTATGCTGTATAGTACAATACTTTCTGATTATTATATATTCATTCTCAATCCCAAAATAATTACACTTTTTATCTCAAAAGTTTTACAGCTTTACCACCTCAAGCAATATTTTACATCTGTCAAGAATGATTTATGCAATAATGGCTTAAACTGCAAAATGGAGTCCTCAAAGGAAGAGCTGTCAAATATTTTCACCATAAATAACTTTATTAAAATAAGAACTGATTTCCTGTATAAACAATATCTTGCCTTCAAGTATAATCCAGATCACATAGCTATAAGATTAGTGAAAAAAACATTTGTGAGATAGTAAGGAATATATGCTATTGCTGCTTTGATATCAGAGTATAATTTTTTAATTATGCAGATGCTAATGCCTAATGGGCAATCCTTGGAAAAAAAATCTGTTTCAAAATAATAGTTCTTGTGACTTGTGTGTGTTTATCTACTCTTTTTTAAAAGGGATATTTACATTAAAAAATAAATTTACTGTCTCTTTAATCCCATGAGTACATCCAGTGACAATTGTGGAGCTACTTGTGCTATGAGAACCTGTAAATCTGGACCTTTAGTTTTGGCACCATCTGGTCCCATTAACCATTTTTCTCAGTAATTAATTCTTTTGGTAGCTATGTAATTGCCTACTGTGGCACTACTTGAACAGGACAGAGGACTAGAACTTTGCTTGGATTGCGTAGATACCCTTCTAAAAAGGAGAAATTAAAACCAAAAGTAAGCTATATTAACAGTCTTATTCTGATAGACATATTCCAAAAGTAGCTGGTAAGGCTTTTAGCTGCAAATGTTAAAAATTCCTGTGGAGACAAGCACTGGTGTCGTTGGGACAGGGCCTGCTGGGTGCCCAAGTCATGCTGGGTGCCCAAGTCATGCTGGGTGCCCAAGTCCAGGCCATCTAAACAGTTACACAAAGCTATCACAAGCATTCAAAGCTGCTCTGCACCCCCCCACACTGCAAAGGGAAACAGGCTCCATCCAGGTTACTCCTTTATAAAACCACAATGCATAGCATTTTTTTTCCTTTGAACACTCTGTCTTCTGTCTGTCACGTTTAAGGCAGTGTAAATTCAAACAATTGCCATTTTCTGAATATCAACTTGCTACAAAATTTTTCCCATCCTTCTGTCCTGTCTTGAGTGTGTAATTTGGCCAAAGGATTAAAGCAGTGAACAAACAGCAGCTTTCAGTCTTGCATCATCAAGATGTTTAAAACTCGAGATCTTGCACTTATATCTAGAAAAGTGGACTATAGACCAATAAAGAACATCAGAATCCTAATTCCCATGTATTTGTGCAATACCATTTTTCTATAGCAAGAACTTTCTTTTAAGCTGAACTTCAAAGTTGTGACATTTTAAAATTATATGAGGTGGTATTTAGAATCAAAAAGAAAAAGCATTATTTATAGTGATTCCCTTTCTGATATCTGCATTGCTGGAATTCTGATGACAGGTTAGCTTTATAAGTGATCCCACTGACATGTGCTTCACTTCAAAATAGTAAAATAATTTTTAATATAATCAGTGGCTTATGTAGAGTAAATGATAGTGTAATGTGGAGTAAGGTTTTATTTGCAATTCACTGGGCATTTAGTCAGGAGTGTGTAATATGGTCTTCAGAACCTCCTATCAGTGGAACCTCAAGCAATTCACACCTTCTTGAGGTGTCTTCCTCCTCCGTATGCTTAGTATTATGTTAAATATTATACAATGGCTTGCCATGAAATAAAGTGTCAAATCAAACTTTTAAGCAACGCACAGTTCATTGGAGTAACTTGGGTTACTCACGTGGAGAAAGTTACATTTCTGACTGTGCTAGAATTCACCTCTGAAACTGAAAATTGCTGAAATCGACCTCAAGTCTCATACTTACTCACAGAACACATGCAAAATAAGCCACTAACCAGGCACTAGACTCTCACATTTTTAGAAAACTGTTGATATTTACTTTGTTCCACAGCTTGGAGGAAGTCCTTGTTAGGTATCACTACTCTGCATATTGTTATAATACACAGACTATGTTACCTATAGCTATGTGTATATGTGCTATATATTGAAAAATCAAATTTGAAAACTTGCAAAAGTGAAGATGAAAAGCGAGGTATATCTTTTTGAGTTATTTAGAGTAACTATAGAATATGTTTACTAACAGTCATTACCTTCATCATACAGGTAGTTTCAATTTCATGACACCACATAGACTTCAGATTTTCTATCACATTTTGAAAAGAAATTGAACATTATGTGGAACAAATCAAAAAAATCTATATATACAAACAATCAAGCTGACAGATAGCCATGCATTTGAGTGTCAGACCTATCTTGTACGTGACAATTTTTGCCTGATTCACCTGTGTTTGTTTAAATTTAGCAGATCCTACAGTGCACATGGCAAATCCTGTTCACATTTAGACAAGCAAATAATTGAGGCAAATAAAGAAACTACTCACAGAAGTGAAGTTACTGAAAACCCTTATGTATAAGATTGTTTACACTGAATAATCTATAACTGGCATTCAAATCTATGAAAGATACAGCAATTTTTATGGACAGCATTACTTTGGTACGTGTTGCATGATGTCAGAATTCAGCATTTTAGAAAATGATCTCTCCCTCTCTCTGGTAATTGACAGATAAGCAGTACTTTTAGATGCCTTTCCCTCCCTCCTAATGTTTTGGGAGACTTTAGGACTTTTAAACTACCACATCTCAAAACAGTGCTCCAGGCTGATGGCTGTGAAAGTTAGCAATGACATTCTCCTTTTGCAATATTATTTTTAACACATGCCAAGTTAATACAAACACAGGATAGATGTGTAAAAGACACACAGTGTCCTGAGAAATCTACATCCAAGGCACAGCTACAGCAACAAATCTTGACTGAAATCTGCTCCAGACCACCAAACGAGATCTAAGAATAAAGGACTCTACTGAGAATCTGCTACGAAGAGTATGCTTAAATATTGGTAGCATGGGTAGAATGGTTGGCCTGAGTCCTATCTGAAATTATACCAGCCTAAGCTAAAAATAATATTACTTAAGTCGCTCCAAGATAACAGCAGAATTATTGAGAACAGGATTTAACTCTGTGACTTTAAAATGAGAGAGCACATTGCATGTGATTCTAAAATTGATGTAAACAACACACGGGCACTTCTCCAGAACTAATTTAAGCTCAGCATTTGAATATGAATTTCCTTTTCCTTCTCCCAAGAGTGTACACAGCAAGAGACAAAATAAGGTACACCACAATTATCAATTACTTGAATTCATTTGAAAGATGGGTGTTTCTGTAAATATCTCTGGGCAATTAAAAGAAAACAACAAACCAACCAACAACAAAACACTACATATAACTATTATGTATCATAATTACTTCTCATGTGTGTGCATTTTTAAATCTGCAAATACATTTATTCATTCTGTGGTTTTAACAGGAAAAAAAGTGTCAGCAGATTCAGCCATTCTGCATGTATTGAGTCTTTATTGAATAACAGGGAAACTGTTCATAGTCTAGGCAACCCTGAATTTTGACTCTGGCAATACGAGGACAACACTGGTAGTTCAATTGCAGGTACTTCACAATATCTCAGCCCTGAAAAAGACTTGTCCCTTTCTTTATAAGCGAATGCTTTCTTTATGATAGGCCGTTTTTTTCTACTTTTAATTTTGTGGTAAAATACTGCATTTAAATCAAGTTAGGGTTCCTCTACGCTGATTACTTTATGTGATTTACGTCTTCTTTAAACCAACCAAGAGGAGAACTTCTATTCCAGAGTTGCAAGCACTGTGCTTGCTTCATTCAGCTGGTAGAGTGAGCGTACAGTGATATACTCCATACACCCACTACTCTCAGGGCAGCTTCCCTCACTGATACACACAAATGTATTTCACTGGACTTCAGAGAAATTACAACACCTCCAGCAAAGGGGCTGGCCAGCACAACATACGCATTTCTTTTACCAATCAACTGCTAACCAAACACACAAAAAGTTTTGAAAATAAAACCAGACATTACCATCTTTGTGATAATAGGTGACTTCGACTTTCCTCTCCTCTGACCCCAGCAGGGCTTGAGCAATTTGGGCAATATGATGTCTTTTGGTCTCTGGCCCATGAAGAAAATCACAGGTACAAGGTTTCTGCATGACATCTGGCCTGGAGAACCCGGTCATCTCACAGAACCCATCATTGCAGTAGATGATAGCACAATTCTGCACTCTAGCATTAGCAATGATGAATTTTTTATCTGCAATAAAATAAAGTGATGCATTTTTTAGTACTCTTTCTTATAGGGTCGATTCCAGGGATGAATGCTGAACAACCCTTCTTTTCATGAGAATGCCTGAAATACAGAGATTTTCAGTCATTTAATGAAGATAATTTGATCCATAGCTTTTAAAGAAACATGAATTAATTTAGAACATATTAAAGATGAATATAATTGTTTTTTAAGGAAATAAAACCACATTATGCAAGTCTCTGTAAATCTCTTTTTGACTTCAAATTTTTTCTGTTTCAGGCTTCACTGAAGCCCAAGTGATGAGCACCATCCTGTCAGTCGCAACTCCAGGAAAGCCCTTGAAAAGTTAGTATCTTCTTTTGGGGAGAGAGGAGCCTCAGGAAGGGGGTTCTATTCAAGTGAAGGACTTCCTGGTGTAAGGTCCAATCATCTCAATCTACTCTGTACAGATTTTTGTTGAGGTGAATGACAGGAAATTTATAGCCAGTATTTTAACAAATCTATCTAGAAAATAACAGAAGAAAAAAAGTTTCTAGAAACAAAAAAAAGGGGGTACATGAAATGATTGTTATGTTGGAAACATTTTGCACATTGCACTGAACTTCTGTGCTTCCATCCATCCTCCTTTCCCAAACTCTCATCTCAAAGAAACGTTCAAAAGTTTTCAACTCTTACTGATTTGTTTCTGTTTACCTTTATAACACACTATTCTCATTGTAATTATAAATGTGCAATTTTGATACACTTACTGCTAATAACATTAATTTTTACTTAATTAAATACACTAGGAGGTTGCTCGCTTTATAAAAGATTTCTTACATGACACCAAGTAAACAGTGCAAGTCTTCAAAATTTTAAATATGGTCTGTCTTTGAACACAGTGACGTATTTGGAGATTTCATTTTTACTTTTTCTGCTGTCTTTCAATCATGCTGAACTTTCACTATCACTTGCCTATTTAGTAGCTAGTTGTTTTATTACTGTCAAAAAATATACACTTCACTAGATAAAAACTTTGAGTAGCAACACTGACTTAGCATATAGATAAATTAGGACTAGCACCATCTTTATTTTTTTCTCAAATAATATAAATATTACAAATGCTAATATAGGTTTAAGTATAAGGAAGTATATGAACTGGAATTAGCTGTAAGTGTTCACACCAGGCTGATACTAAAATTATGCTAAATATGTAAATCAATGTACATATATCAAACTACTGCTTCTAAATGAAATTCATTTTAAGCATCAAGTGTTCCTTCTTACAGCTAATAGGAAACCAGAATTCTGGCCAGGAAAAAACACTTCAGCTTCAGCCTCCTCGACAGGTAGTAAACTGCTGCATTGGAAAAGATCTCACAGACTCTCCCTGAGGATGCATTTGCACTGGTTTGATAGATATTTTAGACTTACATAAACAAAAGAGAGAAATTTGACAGCTATATTAAAATGCAGCCATGACAACAAGGTAAGAGAGTATTTCCTCTTTAATAACTCTCCTGCATATTTTCAGTTTCCTCTAAATCAAATTCTGAAGTTCTGCTTTAATTTGAAAAGGCAATTATAATTAACAGCATTAAGAATCATCATCATAATAAATCTAGCTCATTTTTTAGATATTGCATAGACAGCAAAATCCTACATTCGGCTTTTAGAGCCATCTCACTGGTTCAGAAGAAGGCAAGAGATATAACTTCTATAGCTATATAATATAGATACAGTCAAGGATAAAAACTATTCCTTGAAATAGTGTGGGAAAATAGCCCCAACCCCTCCCGTCCCGTCCG